>CM069141.1:26456457-26651457 GCA_035221665.1 Okamejei kenojei
GCCTGCCTTCTCCCCATATCCCTTGACTCTACTAGCCCCTAGAGCTCTATCCAACTTTCTCTTAAATCCATCCAGTGATTTGGCCTCCACTGCCCTCTGTGGCAGGGAATTCCATAAATTCACAACTCTCTGGGTAAAAAAGTTTTTTCTCACCTCAGTCTTAAATGACCTCCCCTTTATTCTAAGACTGTGGCCCCTGGTTCTGGACTCGCCCAACATTGGGAACATTTTTCCTGCATCTAGCTTGTCCAGTCCTTTTATAATTTTATATGTTTCTATAAGATCTCCCCTTCCTTCTAAACTCCGTATGAGGAATGAGTGACGTTTTGGGTTGAGACCCTTCTTCAGACTCAGAGTCTGGGGAGAGGTGAGGAAGTAGAAATATGTGGAAGGGTAGGTACACTGAAGCGTTGAAGATTGTTGGTGGGCTGTGTGACACAGGGTGATCGGATGGTGGGAATGCATTGGAAGCAGCGAGAGCCAACCCGCGCCTCCCAGCTGTTGCTCCCACTGCTGTAAACCGGGTCCGGACACGTCCATCCACCTTGCCTCTCACTGCGCTGACGTCAAAAATATCGTGAAATCCCCTCTTAAAAAATGCATTCCAGATGCCTGCAACCAGCAAAGTAAAATATTTCTTACACCTTTAAATTATTTGTCAATCACATTAAATTTTCTCCACTGATTGTGTATGAAGGAACTGCAGACGCTCGT
This sequence comes from Okamejei kenojei, assembly GCA_035221665.1. Lineage (NCBI taxonomy): Eukaryota > Metazoa > Chordata > Chondrichthyes > Rajiformes > Rajidae > Okamejei > Okamejei kenojei. Next base: position 26,457,172 of record CM069141.1, read on the forward strand.
TGATCTTTTTTCACGGATTGATCCTTTTCACACCAGAAACGTTTTGTTTCTCCTTATAACTACGTCTTTTATGATTTTGAACAACTCTGGGGAAGAAAAAGTCTGAAGGGTCCCGACCCATTCTTTTCCTTCAGAGATGCTGCCTGCCCCGCTGAGTTACGCCAGCATTTTGTTATCCATCTTTCCTCTCCAAACATGCTCTTATGGGGCGTTGTATTTTTTGTCCTCACAGTTATGCGAAGAGATCTGATGCCCACGAAAGGGCCGAACCAAAGATTATAGAGCGGAGCGATCTTTGGGCCGAACTATTAACCAAAATCGCTGAACCGTTACCCGGGGTCGTCGCCGTTGACGTCATCGACCTTACCATAACCGTGCGCATGACCTGCCGCGTCTCCATGGCAACCAGGGGCGCGGACCCAAGCTTCCTGTTGATTGGCGGCCGGAGGTACGTCACAGGCGATGGGGGAGGGGCGGGAAGGGAAGGAGGTTGTCCGTTCGGACGCGCGAGCCGAGCCGTTAGTGAGTCCGCGCTCGCGCTGTGAGCGCGCAGCCGAGAGCCTACAGGGCCGCCGCCGGGAGAGAGAAAGACTGCCGTCTGAAAAGACGTGCGGCGCTGCTGTTAGTGCTATGGCGGTATCCATCGGGCCCTGAACACCCCTTTCACGACCCCACCCCCGGACCCCGTTTGTTCGGTGCAGCTGGCGGCGATGCTTCGGTGCCATCAGTTCCTTTCCGGGGCCACCCCGCGACGCGCTGCCCGGCTGCCCTAGGGCTGCGCCTCGGCCGCTCAGCCGGACCGTAGCGGTAAGTGCACCTCCGCCTCCTCCCCGTCTCTCCCGGCAGTGACCCGGCTCCCTGCTGCTGGCAGCGGCTTGTATTTGCCAGATCTGCTCCCTGGAGCAGGAGGGCACAGGTGCTGTTTGTTCCCATTCTGGAAAAAGAAGCGACTTAGTGCTTTTTATTTTCTTGTCTCAGCAGGTGGAAACATCTGAAGTCTTTTCTGCAGTTTCTTCAGGATAATCTAACTGTAATTCAGCTATTAGAATATCGTCACGAATATCGGCCATCATGGCTTCAGATGAACACAACGTGCCTGGTAATTTAGGGTATCTTCTGTTCTCGATTTAAAGACCATTTAAAATTTCTCCTGTTTTGATATGGTTGCCACCGTGGATTGTTTTTTTTAATTTAAAGCTTTTCTAATGCAATGTAATTTCCAATATGTGGTTGTTTTCAGAAATGCAACTTTGTTTGTGCAGCAAAGCATGTCCTGAGTAATCGATAGTGCATGTAATCTGGGAACATTGCCATCGCAAATGGCACGTAAATAAAATTAAATATAGACTTCGTGTACATTGCAGCAATCGAACATTCCTCGGGCTTACTAGAAAAGATGTCCTTGCCGATCGGTATACATCGCAGGGCATTCAGTTACGACGATGCCTTGAAAGATTTCTCGCCAATGACTCCTCCACCTTCTGATATGGGAAGCAGTATTTTGTGGAAGCAACCCGTTATCCCTGAGCGGAAGTACCAACAATTGTCTATGGTATATTTATCTATATTTTATTAACATTTACAACAGTCCAATTTGTATCTGATTCTATAAAATAATAAGTTTGCAATTAATAGTTTTGCACAAATGGAGAGTGGATAAGGAATTAAGAAAAATGTCCTTTTTTAAAAACAAATAACTTAATTGCTTTCGCTTTTAGTTTTTCATTTAATACCCGGTGTGAATTTATTTACGTTGGTTTCTGCTAACTTTTTGGTGGTGTCAGCTGATGCCAGTTATCCAGTAGCTTTATAAATTGGGATTATAATCGTGATTTATAGTACATTAGAATGTGATACACGATCTATTTAAAATGACTTTATAACATCACAACATTAAATTGAATTTTAACGCTATTCATAATGAAACTGGATATCACTTCTCAAATGTTGTCCAATTTTACTGTACTTTCCAATTACATTTATGGTATTGGTTTTGATTACGGTATGTGGTTGCTTAGAATTCATAGTCCTCTCTATTTTGGCTGGATTAGTGATATTACCTATTAGTGATATTACCTATGGATTAGTGATATTACCATGCCAATTATCTATGTAATGTGTAATTCTGCCTATCTGGTAGCAAGGTTATCAACGTTTTTAATTTCCTGGAACCCTTAAATACTGTTATGTGGGCAAGGAGACATGGTGTCTCTTGAGGTTAACAGTAGAACAGTAATTTCCCAACCCATGGCACTTGACCTTCTGGTGTACCACCAGGCAAATAAATCCTATAAGCCCTGTTAATAATATTGAATTAGCTTTGTTGTAGAGTCACAAACAATTAAAAATAAATAGGGCAAAAACACACACATACAGGGTATTGTGGCTGTCCTGGCACTAGAACTGCTATTATTCCCAAGGACTGTCCCAACTCCTTAATGTTACGACTCTCGAGAATTCATAAAGTGGTATAGTATATTTTACCATGTGAACAAAAGGGACTTTTCGTGTAGATGGCAGCTAATAAGATATGGCTTCATTGATTATGATTGTACACAAACTGGGGGAAATGCACCTCGTATTGCTCTTGGGCAGGTCACAACCCAATGGTATGAACATTGAATTCTCCAATGTTATGAACATTGAATTCTCCAACCTGCTCCCAAACTGCCTCTTTCTCTTCTCCCCTCCCCCTTTTCTCCTCCTCCCTCTCCCCTGTACCCCACCCTTTTCACCCCTCCCACCCACTTGTAGTGGCCATTTGGCATGTGTGTCATTAATTATGGCATGTGTCTTTAAATTTTAGGCTGCCGGTTATGTGGGTGGGATTTATGACATATTCTAGGGCGTGTTTCTTGCGGAGACACGAGGAGTTTTCTAACTTTTAAAGCTATAAGCTAGAGTTCGATGAAGATTATAGTGTACGAGTCGGAAGAAGGTTGGAAGTACCTTATTGTTTTTCATCAACAATAAAGAATCTATTAATCAAAAGACTGTTATGAAGATTTATCTTATGTGTTATGAAGAAGCTCTGAAGGTGTCACGGAGCCACTTGCATGCGTATTACGACATTCTCCTTAATCACGTAGTCCACTTAGTGGCTGGAGGGAGTAATCTCTTGAACAATATAAAAATCTGTCACTACACCACTTTCCTCCCTTTAGCTTCACAATCCATAGCTCTTCAATCCTGTTTCACAGCTTCTGCTTTAATTTCAGGCATTTGTTCTGCCAAGCAAAACCTCAGTGCCTGTGCCCACTTATTACTTGCCACGCTTTGTGCTGCCTTTTCCAGCTTCCTTCTTCCCCTACAGTCAGCCTGAAGAAAGGCTTTGACCCGAAATGTCACCTATACTTGTTCTCCAGAGATGCTGCCTGACCTGCTGAGTTACTCCAGCACTTTGTGTCCTTTTGTGTATTAACCAGCATCTGCAATTCTTTCTACTTATATTGAAGCTTTGTCTTTTCAGTTAAATATTGATTTTGCAGCATTATTACTTTAGTGGTCGTCAAGAGATCCACAACATTTTACCTTCCTTCAGAATTGTGCAATGATTAGGACACGAAAGGAGATCTATCTTGGCTCATCTTGGAGCAATTCCATCAATCCCATTTTCCTGTTGTTGCCCATTAGCCGTAAATTATAGCTCAGGATATAATGGCCTTGAAAGATAGATTTTAATTAGCGTATTAGAAAAACCTTATTTTGCTTATTTGCTTAGCCTATCTGTTGACGGGTTACAAATAATTTGGTTATTGTACATTAACTTTAATTCCAAGATACAGAAAGTAGTTGAGTGAATTAATTTAATTAGCTAAGTAGCTGGTAAAACAATGCTTTGTATAATGAATGTTATAAAATAGATGAACAAAAGTATACCATTGAGATACCGTTTGAAAATATGCTGACACAAATAACATGATTTAAATGCTGATTCCTCTGTTGCAAAATATTTCAAAAATACCCGTGCCTGCAGACTTTTTGATCTTGATTTGATCTGCAATTAAGTCATGTTACTTGCTCACAGAAATTCAGTACTCCATACCAAACCTTTCCTATAGCTTGGTGCCCTTTGCTGTTCTACCTTCTCTCCAGGGTAGGGAATGACTAGATATCTCTACCCATAAGGGTAGAGGTGGCCAGATCATTATTTATCATTAAGGCAGAAAATATAAATATTTGAAAGACTATTGAGAATTGAAGAATTGAGTAATGGGGAACCAACACAGAAGAGGTGTTGAGGCCAGCATAAATCAGCCATGATCATTGAGAATAGCAGGGATGGTTTCAAAAGGCTGAGTGGCCTACTCCTGCACCTGTAATCACTGACTTCCAGCTGCGGTGATGTCATCAATTCATATAACCATATAACCATATAACAATTACAGCACGGAAACAGGCCCTCTCAGCCCTTCCAGTCCGTGCCGACCATTTGTTTTCCCCTAGTCCCATCTACCTGCACTCAGACCATACCCCTCCATTCCCTTCACGTCCATATACCTATCCACTTTACTCTTAAATGTTAAAATCGATCCTGCCTCCACCACTTCTGCTGGAAGCTCATTCCACACAGCCACCACCCTCTGAGTAAAGAAGTTCCCCCTCACGTTACCCCGAAACCTCTGTCCCTTAATTCTCATGTCATGCCCTCTTGTTTGAATCTTCCCTACCCTCAATGGGAAAAACGTATCCACGTCAACTCTGTCTATCCCTTTCATCATTTTAAAGACCTCAATCAAGTCCCCCCTTAACCTTCTGCGCTCCAAAGAATAAAGACCTAACTTGTTCAACCTTTCTCTGTAACATAGTTGCTGGAACCCTGGCAACATTCTAGTAAATCTCCTCTGTACTCTCTCTATTTTGTTGATATCCTTCCTATAACTAGGCGACCAAAATTGTACACCATACTCCAGAATTGGTCTTACCAATGCCTTGTACAATTTTAACATTACTTCCCTACTCCTATATTCAATGCTCTGATTTATAAAGGCCAGCACACCAAAGGCTTTCTTTACCACCCTATCTACATGCGATTCCACCTTCAGGGAACTATGCACAGTTATTCCTAGATCCCTCTGTTCCACAGCATTCCTCAATTCCCTACCATTTACCATGTACGTCCTATTTTGATTTGTCCTGCCAAGATGTAGCACTTCACACTTATCAGCATTAAAACTCCATCTGCCATCTTTCAGCCCACTTTTCCAAATGGCCCAAATCTCTCTGTAGACTTTGAAAAATCTACTTCATTATCCACAACACCACCTATCTTAGTATCATCTGCATACTTACTTATCCAATTTTCCACCCCATCATCCAGATCATTGATGTACATGACAAACAACAGTGGACCCAACACAGATCCCTGAGGCACCCCACTGGTCACCGGCTTCCAACCTGACAAACAGCCATCCACCATTACTCTCTGACATCTCCCATTCAGCCACTGTTGAATCCATCTTGCTACTCCGCCATTAACACCCAAAGATTGAACCTTCTTAACCAACCTTCCATGGGGAACCTTGTCAAAGGCCTTACTGAAATCCATATAGACAACATCCACTGCTTTACCCTCATCAATTTCCCTAGTTACCGCTTCAAAAAATTCAAGAAGGTTTGTCAAACATGACCTTCCAGGCACAAATCCATGTTGACTGTTCCTGATCAGACCCTGTTTATCCAGATGCTTATATATATTATCTCTAAGTATCCTTTCCATTAATTTGCCCACCACTGACGTCAAACTAATAGGTCTATAATTGCTAGGTTTATTCTTTGAACCCTTTTTAAACAATGGAACAACATGCGCAGTACGCCAATCCTCCGGCACTATTCCCGTTCCTAATGACATTTGAAATATTTCTGTCATAGCTCCTGCTATTTCTACACTAACTTCCCTCAATGTCCTAGGGAATATCCTGTCAGGACCTGGAGACTTATCCACTTTTATATTTTTCAAAAGTGTCAGTACTTCCTCCTCTTTGAATCTCATAGTTTCCATAGCTACTCTACTTTTCCCCCTTAACTCACCGAGTTCAATATCCTTCTCCTTGGTGAATACCGAAGAAAAGAAATTGTTCAATATCTCCCCCATCGCTTTTGGCTCTGCAGATAGCTGTCCATTCTGGTTCTCTAATGGTCCAATTTTATCCCTCGTTATCCTTTTGCTATTAATATAGCTGTGGAAACCCTTTGGGTTTACTTTCACCTTTCTTGCCAAATCAACCTCATATCTTCTTTTAGCCTTCCTAATTTCTTTCTTAAGATTTCTTTTACATTCTTTTATACTCCTCTAGCACCTCATTTACTCCATGCCTCCTATAATTATTGTAGATATCTCTCTTTTTTCGAAACAAGTGTCCAATTTTCCTTGAAAACCATGGCTCTTTCCAATTTTTACTATTTCCTTTCAACCTAACAGGGACATAAAGATTCTGTACTCTTACAATTTCCCCTTTAAATGTCCTCCATTTCTCTTCTACATCCTTCCCATGAAAGAAAGTGTCCCAATTCACTCTTTTAAAATCCTTACGCATTCCCTCAAAGTTAGCCTTTCTCCAATCAAAAATCTCCACCCTAGGTCCAGTTCACTTGCACCAATGTAATCTTGCAGTAAACAAACCAGAAAGGAAAAAGAAGCAACTTTTACCTTTTATAGATATTGTAAATAGAATAAATATTTGATCATTCCAACAACTACAACTAAAATATAATTTGAAAAGTAATCAATATTTCCAATACCTTCAAATTCAAGATTATTTGAAAAAGTATATACAAGGGTATCAAACTTTAACCCCAGATTTATTGGAGGAAGGAATGAATAGAAAGGCAGAATCAAGCAATTTAATATCTTACTGATATAATATAATTCTAAATATGGAAACACCAACGACAGAGGCAATTAGAAGAGTCTGGGAACAAGAGTTATTGATAAAAATTCCGAACGATAGATGGGATAAAAATTTATAATATGTAAACAAATGTTCAATGAATGTAAGACATAACCTAATTCAATTTAAAATTTTACATAGATTATATTATTCAAAAACAAGACTGAATAAAATATTTTCAAATGTTTTCCCCCATCTGCGACAAATGTTTAACTCAAAATGCCACTTTAGCACATTCCTTTGTATCTTGTACAAAACTATAAATTTTGGAATGAAATTTTTGGAATTTTTACAAAACTATTTAACACAAAATTGAACCCCAATACAGAATTGATTATCTTTGGATTAATGGAAGAGGGAAGTAAACTAACTATATTCCAAGAAGCTTTTCTTAATTATGGTCTAATAACAGCAAAAAAACAGGAAAAACACACCTGCGCCAACATTCAAAATGTGGATCTCAAACGTGTCTGAAACGCTACATCTTGAAGAAATGAGATTCCTCCTACTAGGCAAAGTAGACCAATTCTTAAAGATTTTGTCTCCTTTTATCAACTTTTTACAAGCATATGGTGCAACATAACATAACCTTAGAAATTAAATGGTTTAGAACTGGGTGACGGATGGGCAAAAATACGAGATAGGTAGATCTCTCCTAATCTCTCTTTTCTTTACTTTTTCCTTTTCTTTCAATCTTTTAACTTCTCATCTGTCTTTTATTTCTTTTGCTTTCTGTTTCTACTCGCTTGTCTATTTATTCTGACACTCTTTATTTTTTTCTCTCACTGTTCTTTTATTATTGAACCAAAAGTATGAAGTTGTACAGGAATGAAAATATGTATTTATGTATTAGGTACTTAAGTACCAGACTAATGTACTTCTAACAAAAATAAACAAACAAAAAAAAAGAATAAATATTTGAAAATACACCAGAGTAAATTAAAAGCTGAAATATTGTAAACCTGTCTTCTCTAGTATATACTCTGATTATTAGCATAGAGTGCCGATAGGCTCTGTTATATTTATTGCACGTTTTGGCTGCTGTGTGTACCTTAAAATAAATATTTCATTTCTATGTTGTGTTTTATTGTAGGTGGAAGATGGAGAAAATGGTGTTCCACCTTCATTAGTTGCTACTTCATCAGGTCAAAATCTAAACAAAGTCCATGTGGTGAAAGCTAAAGCAACATCTGTCATTATGAAGTCACTTATGACACGTAAGGCATTTTAAATTGTTGCTCTGATTTTAAACTTTAATTTCACAGTAATATCTTAATGAATCTACTTCATGGGATGCTGCTTTTGCCTATTTTATAGTCTTTAAGTATTCACTATTAATCCCAAATTCCTTTCTTCTAACCACCCTGTCTGCAAACAGTTATGCAGCCCTGAGGTATGACCATTATTGCAAAGATCACTGACCTAATCGGGTTTGGATCAAAGTGCCTGCCAACCATACATTAGCTCAACGTTCTTGCACTCTAGGTTAGCATTATATTCTCTAGTTGATTTGTATTTTGAGGATTTCTGTGTCCTGTGCACACAACACCTAATTATGTCATTTTAATCACATCTAATAATTTCCATTTTTTTTGGATTCTGAGGTAATTCCATCTTTTTTAAGCATCTTCTGCTCCCTTCCAGTTTCTCTCAACATATATGCTGCCTGATTTAAACGCTTTGTCGTTTATTGTCTCTAATTTACTTACTTGCTCCGATAACTTGCCATCTATCAACTTCACTGATTCTTGTACAAGAACATTATTTAAAAAAAATTGAAATATCTACCATTGTGACATTAGATAATAACATCCAATTTCTGTCTTAACTGCCTTTTGATTTTGGGGGTTTTCTAAAAACTTCACTCTTTATTTTGAATCTGCTAAATTCATTTACATCTACAATACTGGCCACGTCGAACTTTCAATGGTCTTGACTGCAGTTGGCTTCATACAGCCTTATCTCTATTGTTTTTATATAGCATTTGACAAGTTGTTGGTTCAGTCAAATCTAGCTTGATTTGCAGTTGCTGCCTTTCACCGTCTTTGTCACTTTTTCCAGTTTTACCCTGAAAAAAAGAATGACTTATGATTTCAGATTTCAGAGGGAGATAGGGGTTTGGAAATTCAATTCCAGAGCTTGTAGTTTGGAAAAAAAAATGAGAATTTTAAAATCAAAGTGAGGCTGTGGGTACTGATGTGATGGGCAAGTTGGACCATACAAGTTAGAATGATAAAACCCAAAATATTGCTGGAAACAGTCAAAAGAGAAACATAGTTAACAACTCAGGTTGAAGACCTTTTATCCAACGACATAAGAGTCTTCAACCAGAAGCATTAACTTTCTACAGATGATACAAAATAAAGGCAAGAGTAATAATATTTAACTCATTTATCTTTCAAGATCCATATACATTTAAATTAAGTAATTTTTGCTATGCTGTCATCTTTTGTTGTCATTTGTATCCCGGGTCCGTTTTGAAAACCCGTGGATACTTCATCTAAACTTGAATGTATTTTAACGATTGAAAATCATTGGATTTTTTTATTTAAATGGTTTTATTATATTGAAAAGGGAATGTGTGTTAAGTATCAGGTCTTATTTTTATTGTTGTTCTGCAATATGCATTGACCATTATTGGTTTTGTTGGATAGTTGGTAAAGTATTAACATTTTCAATTTATTTATTTTTACATTTTAATTACCAGAGCAGACGCAGGAAAGTATACAACGATTTGAGAAGCAGGCGGGTCTGACAGATGCTGGTTACCAACCACACAAAGGCCTAGTTGCAGAAGAGGCCAGTTATCACCGTGTAGGAGAGGCATTACAGGTAAAAATTGAGCACTTTTTATCACATAAATTAAATGAACTATATCCCAGTTCAGCTCTGGCAACATATGATTCGATTAAACTCCTGCTGTTAAGTTTTCATATTAAAAGATTAGTCTTCTAGTACTATTGCTTTTGAGCTAGGTTGAGACTGTTATTCTCAGTTAAAATAGGACTGGATATGGACAGCAAACAGAATACTTTTCATTTCAATATTGTGAGGTGAATTTGGAACTCAAAGTTAAAAGCAGAAAGCTCTGATATGAAATTAAATTAGCTACAAAAATGAAATTATTGTCATTTGGTCTTGGTCAGTGGTGTGTTGTCACCAGATGTTTTTTGTTATCCTTTTTTTTAGCTTAAATATTATGTGATAGACTATTCAAGCATATGTGAATCTCTAAATTAAACCTTAAGTATTGTATGATTTTGATTTTATTGCCTAAAAAAGCATATATTTGCCATGAAGCGAGTGTAATAAAGGTTCAGAAGATTGATCTCAAGGATCCAAAGCCGTTGTATCATGAGAAATGTTGTTGACAAGACCTGTATTTACTCCAGAGGATTAAGAGATTTCATTTGAAATATATACATTTTTTACAGTTCATCAGTCTCATTTTATTTGAGAAGTAGATAAATCTCCAGACACAAAAGGCTTCAAGGGATATGGAGAGAGAGTGGAAAATTATATTATGATGAAGGATAGTTTTGACAGAATAGACTTGGGGCCAAATGGGCAACTTCTATGTTCTCTTCAGTATTTTGCATTTTTCAGCCGGGTTGAAAGCTAATTTTCTAAAGTGGTAACATTATCTGCTTCTGTCTTTTTGCCATAGCCTTGTAATTCATTCCTTTTGCTATTTTTATTTAACTTGGGCAGATATTAAAGTTTCCTGTGCTTTGCAAACTAACCAGTTTGTGAGATTACATCTCTGCATCGGCTCCTCATGAGTATTTGTTTTTGTCACTTGTGCTTCTTTCGGAAATCTAAACAGAAATTCAAAGCACAGAGTGTGGATCTAAGTAAAGAAGATAAGCAGATATCCTCCACTCAATCGACTCCGTGCGGATCACCACAATCCTCACCAATGCCAAGTCGCAGGTATAGAAAGTAGTTGTAGAAAATGAGATAGAATATCTGTTCATTCAGTTACCATAAAATTACTACAGTCTTTGTCAAACGCTACTTTAAAAAAAAACAGTATGAAATGAAAAAGACTTAGACTTTGAATCAATAGCATGCAAGACATTGCCCATTCTTAGTATAGTTGAAATTATTAAAGCAATTAACAGCGATGAAAGACTTTGGTTGGGATAAACAGTGTAATTTGATGATTGTACAACTAGTTAAATATATAGGCACCACGAATCACTATTCTTTAGGATAACGATGAATCATAATATTTTTTCATGTTTATTTTAGTGGTGACTTAATGACTGAGGGTAAAAATAAATAGTAGATGATTTAACTTATTTTCAACATAATGCACAGCATCCTTTAGTTTGAAATAGTGACAAATGTATGGAGTATATATTTGTTAATGTCCCTGGATAGGGTTACTATTAAAAACTTGTACTGTATAGGAACATTTCTAGGCCATGGAATCTTGTTAAGTTGTGTATTTGGACATTTTGTGTAAAATCATCACACAATTTTTGCAAAGTACATTTATGCATGTGGAATGCTGATGACTCCAGATGTGGTAAAAAACACATTTTACAATCCTGTGTAAAATTAAACTATGGAGAGTGCAAGCCTTTAATACTAAAATAGATTTATACAAAGGCTTGAAGACTGGTTTGGTATTATTTTGAATATGCCAATTTAGGCTTTGTCATTTTTGTTAATTAGTCATTTATTTGAATTAATTATGAATTGTATAAGAGGCAGAAATATTTTTATTGCTCTTCTGGTGATGGTTTCAGGTCTTTCTTTGGCCAGGGGGCATCTTCTGATTTGAGCGGTAGAAGTATGGAAGGAGAATCCACCACATTAATTAGTGAAACAACGGCCACTGAGAAATGGAAACCGTTTATGCGTTCGCATACTTACAGAGGAATCGAATCAGGTAGGAAAAATAACGAAATCTTGTGGCGGCCTGAGCCATTTTGGTGTCGAACCGTCGTTGGTCGGGCTTGAACTCTCGCAAGGACCGGGCGTGATCTGGGCCGACCAATCACACGATCGGGGGGGCGGAACGTTAGACGGTTGGAATTCCAAAGCGGCAGTTGGAACTCGTAGGATTGGCTGTTGGAGTGGAACCCGGGTGTGCTCACGAACGACGGCACAGTAGTAGTAAAATATTAACTGGATGCGCGTGTGAGCGACTGGGCTGTATTTAAACAGAGTGTTTACACAACGCGTGGACCTCTACAGTGGTGACCCCAACGATCCAAAACTACCTATTTTGGATTTTATCATGTTTGCAGCCGACAACCCAGACCAGCAGAACCAGTTTCATTCAAACTGCCTACTTTCTGGACATCACAGCCACATGTGTGGTTTGAACAGACTGAAGCCCAGTTCCACATTCACCAGATCACTACCGATGCCACCATATACTACGACGTGGTTGGTGCTCTGGACCAGGACACCACCGGGTGCCTAATCGATTACCTTTGCCAGCCACTTTCAGTCTCAGCCGACAGGGCAGCCAGACCCCTGCACATGGATGGCCTAGGCGACCGCAAGCCGTCTGTGCTTATAGATGAAATGCTCGCGTTGATGGACGGAGGCAAAACTTAGTCGGTCGGTCGGGTGTCGGCGGGTCAAGCGGTCGGTCCCAGCCTCCACGAAGGCACGGTAGTGAGACTGGCCACGAGCGACGCCGGCAAAGGTACGTGGTGCTACTACCCCCAACGGTGGGGCTCTGACGCCCGCCGATGCTGACCAACCTGCAAGCATCCAGGGAAATGCCGCGGCTGCCTGCCAGTAGTGGCTACTGCGGCCGGCCAGAGCACCGCCTCCTCTACACCTGGGACCGTCAGTCGGGGCGGTGTTTTCTTGTGGACACGGGAGCTGAGGTCACTGAATTGCCCCGACAGGGGGCCGACACACGTCTCGGAAAAAAGAGGGGACCTCCTCTGGCCGCCACCAACGGCAGCAACATTGGGGTCTGCACGATCCCGCTCACCAACTCCTGTCACGTCACGTGGCCTTTTACTATCGCCGAAGTATCCCAACTGCTGCTGCGGGCGCACTCCCTGCTGGTCAACGTGAAGCGCCAACATTTCGTCAATTCTGAGACGTTTGAGTCGATCGCCTTGTGCCACGCCGAATTAACTGCGCCACATCTCGGCTCGGTGACCTTCACCGACAACGAGTACACTTGGATCTTTGCCGATTTCCCGGACATAACCCCCCAGTTCACAACGGCCAGCCCCAAGCATGGGGTAAAGCACCATATCCCCACCAACGGACTGCCCCTTCATGCACGCGAATGCAGGCTATCCCCCGACAAGCTCCAACTGGCCAAAGACAAGTTCCCGCAAGATGGAGGAAATGGGCACAGTGCGCCGCTCAGACAGCCCAGGGGCATCTCCGCTTCACATGGTCCCCAAAGCGTCTGGGGGCTGGAGACCCTGTGGGGACTACCACCATCACAATGGCCGACCGGTACCCTGTCCCTCACATCCAGAATTTCACAGTCAATCCTAAGACGGCTCTCATCAGCCTGTTCAGGCTCTTTGAGTTCCTACGGATACCTTTCAGCCTCAAGAACGCCGCCCAGGCTTTCCAACGGCTCATGGACACGGTGGGACGCAGGCTGGACTTTGTGTTCATTTACCTGGACGACATCCTCTTTGCCAGCCGCTCTGGGTGGGTGGGGAGGGGCTGGAGTTCACGACTTGCGTCCAGCACATCGCAGGCAAAAACAACCGGGTCGTAGATGCATTGTCCCGCACTGCCATCAATGCCATCCACGCTTTTGCCCCAGGTATCAACTACACAGCCGTGGCAGCCGCCTAGCGAGAGGATGAGGAGATGCTCGCCCACCCCACCACCATCTCAGGCCTGTTGTTGGAGGATGTGCGATTCGGGCCAGCTGACACCACGCTCCTTTGCGATGTTGCATTCAAAAGCGCTTGAACAATGGGTTGGGAAGAAAGCCAAACTGTAAGAAAGAGGACTGTGCCTCCTTTTCAAGAGCAGCCAGCTCTTGCACTGTCGGTGCCAAAGCATCAACATGACCCTTTGACGGGCAGCCAAGACCCATCATCCCTGCAGTCTGGCGCTGCCGGATTTTTGACATGGTTCATGGTTTGGCTCATGGTCCGGCACTGGTGGCAGCCAAGTTCATGTGGCACGGGTTGCACAAACGGGTCGCCAACTGGGCCAGGACATGCATCCCCTGTCAAGCCTCAAAGATTCAGCAACACGGTGGAGCAGCGGTAGAGTTGCAGCCTTACAGCGAGTGTAGCGCCGGTGACCCGGGTTCGACTACGGGTGTTGTCTGTATGGAGTTTGTCCATTCTCCCCGTGACCTACGTGGGTTTTCTCCGAGATCTTTGGTTTCCTTCTTCACTCCAAAGACGTACAGGTTTGTAGGTTAATTGGCTTGGTAAATGTTTAAAAAAAAAGTCCCTAGTGGGTATAGGATAGTGTTAATGTATCTGGATCGTTGGTCGGCGCGAACCCGGTGGGCCAAAAGGGCCTATTTCCGTGCTGTATCTCTAAACGAAACAAAAAAACCGAAAGGGCCCACTGCAGAATTTCGCCCTGCCATACCATCGTTTCGATCACATCCACGTCGACATCGCTGGACCACTGCCCCAATCCAGAGGTGTTATCCACCATCACGAGATGGCTGGAAACCGTCCTGCTATCGGATACCTCCACTGCGACGTGTGCACATGCCCTTCACTGTCCACTGGATCGCCCGCTTTGGTGTGCCGGTGAAGGTTACATCCGAGTTGTGGTAAGCAATGGCCCGGCTGATTGCCGCTCAACTGAACCACACTATGACCTACCACCCGCAAGCAAATGGCCTTGTGAAGCGTTTTCATCGGCACCTTCATCGGCACGGATGGACGAGTTGTCGTGGGTCCGGCTGGGCACACGCACTGCCTCGAATGAGGACCTGGCAATTTCCATTGGCAAGCTGGTGCACGGCACCCCACTTACGATGTCCCGGCGGCACGTGAACATCGGGAACCGCCCACGATGCCCACGAACCTCCGGGAGATGGTGGGCAAGCTTTCGCCAGTCCAACGTCCCGCCACAGACTCACCACCACATGCGTCCCACCCACCCACCAGGACTGCCAGTACATCTTCCTTCGCCACGATTCCTACCGTACACCACTGCAAAGGCCTTACGAGAGACCTTTCCAGGTACAGCAACACGGCACCACGATTTTGTCATCAACATGGGTGGCAGGCACAAGACTGTCTCCATGGACCATCTTAAGCCGGCACACTTGGACATTGACAAACCAGTGCAGGGGCACTGTAACGACCGCGCCCGCCCTCAACTCTGCCAGCTGTGATCCCGAACACGGGAGGCGTGTGCACGAGATCCGGCCGGGGAGGAACACAGTAGTAGTAAAATATTAACTGGATGTGTGCGTGAGCGACTGGGCTGTATCAGTTAATTATTAAACAGTTTTTACACAACGCGTGGCCCTCTACAATCTGCTAGTTGAGCGCTGATTAAATCCAAGTATTGAGTGTACTTAAGTTGGTCGCATCCTTGTTTTTGAATCAGAAAATGACGGTTTGAAAACAAATTCCAGATACTGAAACGCATTCCTTATGGTGGCGGAGTACATGGACGCAGCGGCTCCTCCGGGTCCTGAGAAACGTGAAATCAAAAGTGTTAATGTGTGTTCTATATCTCTAAAATATGACCGGAACACTTGAACATCTATTTCTACAAAAAAGACGACAAAGCTGCATTACCTGGATGCTGACTGAGGAAGAGCTTCGGAACCTCGGGGCGCTAAAAAGGCCAGGCCCTCAAGCTGCAGCACCACCTAAGATGGCGGCGCACACAGATGCAGCAGCTCTGCTGGGTCCTAAGAACCTCGGATCACATAGGAGACCAGAACCTCAAGCTGCAGCACACCCTGCGACAGCACCGGAGAGAGGGGACGCAGCAAGCGGTGTGAATGGAAGCAGAAACGTGGTAAGCGGGCGGGGATCCACGCTAGGTTAAGGCATTACCCGCACAGACCAGCACTTCCATCCATCATCCTCTCGAACGTCGCTCGCTGGACAAACTAGACCACCTACGGCTCCAGCTGCACATGCAACGAGAGATGAGGGACTGCTGCGTCTTCCTTCTCACAGAAACGTGGCTACATGATAACCTCCCCGACACGGCCATCCAGCTAGTGGGGCTAACACCGTTCCATGCGGACAGGAATGACGAGTCCTCCGGTAAGACCCGCGGAGGGGGGCTTTGCGTGTACATCAATAACAACTGGTGTGTGAACTGTTCTACAATCAAGACCCACTGTTCACCACTGGTGGAGTTCTTGATGGTTAAATACCGGCCATTCTACCTGCTGAGGGAGTTCACAGCCGTTGTTGTTGTGCTTGTTTGTATCCCTCTCGGTGCCAATTCCAAGGAAGCACTGGGAGCTTTACGGAGCTGTAGACGATCTACAGACTACTCGCCCTGATGGGTTCTTTGTGATTGCTGGGGATTTTAACCATGCCAACCTAAAAAACTATTACCCAAATTCTACCATTACATCAACTTTGTAACCAGAGGGAAGAACAAACTAGACCTGGTTTACTCAAACATTCAGGAAGCATATAGACAACAGACAATAGGTGCAGGAGTAGGCCATTTGGCCCTTCGAGCCGCCATTCAATGTGATCATGGCTGATCATCTCCAATCAGTACCCCTTTCCTGCCTTCTCCCCATATCCCCCGACTCCGCTATCTTTAAGAGCCCTATCCAGCTCTCTCTTTAAAGTATCCAGAGGGCCGGCCTCCACCGACCTCTGAGGCAGAGAATTCCACAGACTCACAACTCTGTGTGAGAAAAAGTGTTTCCTCGTCTCTGTTCTTGTTCTTAAACTGTGGCCCCTGGGTCTGGACTCCCCCAATATCGGGAAAATGTTTCCTGCCTCTAGCGTGTCCAAGCCCTTAACAATCTTATATGTTTCAATAAGATGTCCCTCTCAACCTTCTAAACTCCAGAGTGTACAAGCCCAGCCACTCCATTCTCTCAGCATATGAGAGTCCCGCCATCCCGGGAATTAACCTTGTAAACCCACTGTGCACTCCCACAATAGCAAGAATGTCCTTCCTCAAATTAGGGGACCAAAACGGCACACAATACTCCAGGTGTGGTCTCACTAGGGCCCTCTGCAACTGCAGAATTTGCTCCTATACTCGATGACTCTTGTTATAAAGGCCAACATGCCATTCTTTTTCTTCACTGCCTGCTGTACCTGCATGCTTACTTTCATAGACTGATGAACAAGGACCCCCAGATTCCGTTGCAGTTCTGCTTTTCCCAACTTGACGCCATTTAGATAGTAATCAGCCTTCCTGTTTTTGCCACCAAAGTGGATAACCTCACATTTATCCACATTAAACTTCATCTGCCATGCATCTGCCCACTTCCCCCAACCTGTCTAAGTCACCCTGCATTCTTATAGCATCCTCCTCACAGTTCACACTGCCACCCAGCTTTGTGTCAACTGCAAATTTGCTAATGTTACTCCAAATCATTGATGTATATTGTAAATAGCTGCAGTCCCAGCACAGACCCTTGCGGTACCCCACTAGTCACTGCCTGCCATTCTGAAAGGGACCCGTTAATCCCTGTCTGTCAACCAATTTTCTATCCATGTCGGCACTCTGCCCCCAATACCATGTGCCCTAATTTTGCCCACTAATCTCCTATGTGGGACCTTACCAAATGCAATATAAGGCTTCTCCTCCCCCACCTCGGATACTCAGACCAGATCACCATCATGCTCACCCCCTCATACAAATCACAATTTAAACGGATGTAAGCAACACCTAAACAGATCAGAGTATGGCCAGCAGGATCTACCACAGCACTACAAGACCACAGACTGCGACATATTCAGGGAAGCAGTCACATACGACACCCACACTGACAATGGAGAATATGCCGACTCTGTGACCAGCTACATCAATAAATACATAAAGGACATTGCTGTTAACCATCACACGAGCCAACCAGAAGCCATGGATGACGGTGGAGGCCCGTACGCAGCTGAAGACCCAGGACACTGTCTTCAGAATGGGGGATAAGGCAGCCCTCAGGTCTGCAAGAACCGAGCTCTCCCGGTCTATCAAGAGAGCAAAACAGGCCTACGCACAGAAAATCCATGGCCACTTCTGCGACACCATGGACAGGAGACGTATGTGGCAGGGTATCCGGTCCATCACTGACTATAAAGGAGTATCACATTCCAACAACAGCGATGTCTTCCTTCCGGACAAGTTAAATGACTTTTATGAGCGCTTTTCGGCGCTTAACACCATGCCTGGGAGGAAGTCCACCGTTACCTCCGAAGAGCAGATAATAATCCTGGATTGAGCCGACATGTGGTTAAGCTTTAACCAGGGTCGACCCATGGAAAGCCCCAGGACCAGACAACATACCTGGTCGTGTGCTCAAGGAATGTGCTAACCCGTTAGCAGATGCCCTTGCAGACATTTTCAACATCGCCCTGAGCCAGGCTACTGTTTCCACCTGCTTCAAAGCCGCCACTATCGTCCTGGTGTCAAAGTCATATCTCCTGCCTCAATGACTACTGTTCCATGGCACTCGCCCCCATCGTGATGAAGGACTTCGAATGGTTAGTCATGGGGCACATGAAGAGTGGTCTCCCCACCTCACTAGACCCCCACCAGTTTGCTAACCGCTCCGCAGAAGACGCCATCTCCTCCACCCTCCATGCAGTTCTCTCCTAAATAGACAACAACAAAAACATCTACGCTAGAATGCTATTTATTGACCAGCTCTGCATTCAACACGATCATCCCTCAGAAAATGGTGGGAAAGCTCTCCCTGCTGGGCCTCAATACCCCCCTCTGCAACTGGATCCTGGACTTCTTAACACATGGACCACAGTCAGTTCGTGTTGGCAACAACACCTCAAACACCATCATCCTGAACACCGGAGCCCCCCCAAGGCCATGTGCTTAGTCCAATACTATTCACACTACTTACCCACGACTGTGCCGTCAAACGCAACACCAGCCAAATAATCAAATTCGTAGATAACACTATAGTGGTGGGCCTCATCAGAGACAACAATGAGACTGCCTACAGGGAGGAAGTGGCGCAGCTTGTGAACTGGTGCGAAGACAACAAACTGTCTCTGAACATCACCAAGACCAAAGAGACGATTGTAGACTTCAGGAGAACGCAGGCTGCCCACTCCCCCTTGCACAGCAATGGCTCCATTGTGGAAAGGGTGAGCAACATCAAATTCCGAGGGGTGCGCCTCGCTGATGACCTCGCCTGGTCTCAACAATACACACCTGACCGGGAGGGCTGAGCACTGGCACCTTACATCAATATCGACCACTATGCACCTTGCACCTCAGCCCCATGAAGAATTACATTTCGTTCAAATGTTTACTTATATGTTCGAATGACAAATAAAATTATTTTTAAATTTCAGCTAAATTTGTTTTGCTATGCTTTCAGATATTGGAGGCAAGCTCTCACTATACTGAAGAAGTATGCAGACATACTCGCAATTGCCAGAGCAGAGAGGGTTCAGACCAAGTGCTGATGAATGGCATTAGGGTTGATGGGGTTAATATTGATGATCAATGTGGACATGGTGGATCGAATGGCCCATTTCTGTGTTTTGACTGTTCTTTAATTTCCTATCTTGAAGAAAAAATGGACATGAAAATCGAAATGGTCTTAACAACACTGAGGAGTCTTAAAACTACATTTCCTTTAACAGTATAGCTTAGTTCAAGTCTATTAAATATTATTTTGAGCTTCCATAACTTGAGAATTCCAATGATTCATTGTCTGGATGAAAATATTTTTTTCTCATCTCAATTCGAAATGACTGACCACCCTATTTTGAAGCTATGACCTCTGATTATAGATCCTCGTTCAGGGAAAACATTAAGTACTGTAAGAGTTTTATTTATTTCAGTAAGATAACATCTCATGCTTCTGAAAACTTTTAGAGAATATTGGGCCAATCTACTTATCTCTTCCTCATAGGACCACCCTATCACTAGGTGCCACTCACCAGTCCCTTATCCAAAATATAGTCAGCATTAGTGATCAGGATTGAACCCAGATGCCAAAGGTCTGAGGCAGCAACCAAAGAGTAGGGGGAAAGACTATTGTTTTAATTGCTAACAATTGCTAATTTTTTTTAGACTTCAGTTGATAAAATTAATTAATAAATTGTCACCATTCATTGCTAACAAATGTCTTACTTTTCTACAGGTAGTTTTGCCATTCAGAAATATAAAGGCATGCAAAAACCCTCGCCAATGGACATCATGCGTACTCAGGGGACTGTTGCAAAAATCGCAGAAGGTCATGCAAACTTGAACTCCCCCAAAATGGAGCTAACTATACCAGACAGGCAAAAACGGCCAGTTCGTAGTCATCATGTAGAGCCCAGAGATTTAAATGCTTTTGCTCCTACAGGATTTTAAAATGAACTGCAGTTAAGGAGCACCAAAATGTGTGCCCTCTACTCAAATGAATTATGACGTTAACTTGCTGCTCATCTAATGAAATTTCATTTAGTTGTATCTGACTACACCTACACAGAAATGTTATTTTTTAAACTGGGTAAAGTGAGATCTGGAAAAAAAAAAAGAATTTCAATTCTGTTGTAGAATTAAAATCTTTGTCCAGTTCTAGTCAAAAAGCACCTACGTTAATGGACTAAAAGTGCAATACATTGTTTGTTTTGCTTTCCTAATTTACCAGCTTGTGATTTAAAAAAAGGTGTTACAGAATAATGCACTTCAGTTGTGTGAGGTAAAGAGAGAGAGACTAATAGGATAAAAGTGTTACACGTAAGTTGTCTGTGCTTGTCTGTATCTAATGTTAAATAAACATGAACACAATTTTGTGACTTAATCATAGTATTTTTTCTATTTTCTTTCTGAATCAGTAATTTTGTATTTATTAATTGTATTTATAATGGATGTTAAAATGATTACTGACCAACGTGCACCATGGTCAGTTTTTTTAAGGCCTTAAGCATTTTAAAATGGAACTAACAACTTAGTACGTCTTGAATGCAACTTGTTTTTCAGTAATGTTTTTGAGCTATGAATATTTGTACTACAAACTAATTTTTTTCAGTGTCGTGATATAAAAAAAAAGTTCTTTAAACATTATGTAATCAAACCATATTTTTCATGAAACTAACATGCTCTTTAGTGGTTAATCGCAGAATGACGTATGATATTTTAATTAGTTGGTACCAAGAAGAAATTATTATTGAACAATAGGAACCTCTAAAACAATCATAAAAGATAAATTGTGTTCACTTATCTCTTGGAATAAGTGGACTGCCATCAGTATTAAAATTTACTATGCCTATGTATTGTATCATACTTGTTTCTTTATCAATGTAGCTTTTGGTCAGGTGGAGTTTGTGTTCACAGCTGTCTATAGTCTACTTGAAAAGAATCGCCTCTCCCAGGCATGGTAGCAAATTCCAATAGCTGTAAATGGACACAAAAGCAAATGTGTTTCAGTAATGCTAGCCTTCATTTCCATCTTTAGCAAAGATTAGATCCAAGTTATGGCCTTTGATAAATCTACATTCTGCCATTTGATACCATGGTGTGCTATCATTGTGTCATAACTCCCAAGACTGCTCTTCCTCAACGGCTGCAGTTCCCATCTTACTGACATTTTATAATTTTATGGTCTTAATTACTAACCATATTTCCAATTTTCTCAAATGATAGACAATAAGTGCAGCAGTAGGCCATTCAGCCCTTTGAGCCAGGCTAACTGCTCTGTAATTCCCCGTTTTCTCGCTTGCTCCTTTCTTAAAAAGTGGGATAACATTAGCTATCCTCCAATCCACAGGAACTGATCCTGAATCTATTGAACATTGGAAAATGATCTCCAGTGCGTCCACTATTTCTAGAGCTGCCTCCCTGAGGACCATTCCATCAGACCCCGGGGATTTGTCATCCTTCAGTCCCGTTAGCCTACCCAATACTATTTCTCACCTAATGAAAATTTCTTTCAGTTCCTCGACCCCCTTAGATCCTCTGTCCTCCAGTACGTCTGGGAGATTGTTTGTGTCCTCCTTAGTGAAGACAGATCTGAAGTACCTGTTCAACTCTTCTGCCATTTCCTTGTTCACCATAATAATTTCACCCGTGTCTGCCTTCAAGGGACCCACATTTGACTTTGCTACTCTTTTTCCCTTAACATATCTAAATAAGTTTTTACTGTCCTTTATATTCCTGGCAAGCATCCCTTCGTACTTCATCTTTTCAGACCGTATTGCCCGTTTTCTTTCCTTCTGTTGTCTACACAGAAGAGCTATGCCCCCTCTTCTGCCCACCTGCCTGTCCCTTCTATAGGATGTATAACCCTGAATATTAAGTTCCCAGACCCGATCCTCCTGCAGCCATGTCTCGGTAATCTTATATCTACCAACCTCTATATGAGCCTCAAGCTCATCTACTTTACTTCTTAATCTTCGCGCATTCAAATACAGTACTTTTAATTCCTTACGCATCTCACCATTCACATCAATCCCTACTACACTTGGCCATACTCTCCTATCCCTTTGTGAGCTTTCTTTCCTGTTAATTCTGGGGTCATTAACTATCCCTTTACTCCCTTTCCCCTTAACTCCGCCCTTGACTAATCCCATTTGACACCCCCCCCCCCCCCCTTATTTAGTTTAAAACCACCTGTGTCGCAGTGGCAAACCTGCCTGCCTGAATGCCGGTGTCCCACCTGTTAAGGTGCAATCCGTCCCTTTTGTACGGTTTCCCCTTACTTCAAAACAGATCCCAGTAGTCTAAGAATCAAAATCCCGGCCCCCTGCACCAGTTCCCCTTCCACATATTTAGACCCTGTATCTCCCTGTTCCTGCTCTCGCCAGCACAAGGAACTGGTAGCAAATCGGAGATAACCACCCTGAACGTCCTGCTTTTCAGCACTTTTCCAAGCTCTCTAAAGTCACGCTTCAGACTATTCATCCCCTTCTTTCTGACGGGGACCTGTGCATTCCATGTTTACTTCCGTTTCTCACTGTCACCCACCTTCCCTCTTCCAGTACCTTCGGTGTAACAATCTTCCTCTAGGACTTGTCAAGGGACGACTCAGCCTCTCGGATGAACCTGAGGTCATCCACTTGTTTCTCCAGTTCCCCAACACAGTCCTTCAGGAGCTGTACCTGGATGCATTTCTCACACTTGTAGCAGCCAAATCTCCTACAGATTTGCTTGTTGTTTGCCTGTATTCCTGGAACATAGCCTTTTCATTGTCGGGTTTACAAAGCTTCCTTCCCACGTCTACCATTGTACTGTAAACCAATGCATCTCTGGATCCAACCTCTGTCCCGTAATCATAACGTTTTGCCTTTTGCTATAACCCTTTAGTTATTTAGTTATTTTGCTTTATCCTCATTCATCTTTTACCTTCATCTCCAGGTCGGCTGCAATTATCAAACCTCTCAACTGGCACCGTATGTATTTATTGTTTAGTTTGTTCTGGTATCTATTCTATAATAAAAGTACACTTTGCTCTCTTCACCTCTTTGTAACTTAATGTCTACATTTTCCTAATTCTCATGGAAGGGCGTTAACTCAAAACATTAATTCTGTCTCACTTCATGGATACTGCATGACCTGCTGAATATTTCCAATATTTTGTTTTTAAACCAATATCAATATTTGTTTCTGCTTTTGGAATTAAATAGTATTTTCTGCAAAAACGGTTCAACAACTTCAGGCACGGGGATGGTTAAATTAAAAAAATCCTGTAATTGCTGTTTGAGATAGCGTGCATGGTACCTTGTTGGAAAGGTAGTGTATACCTGCTAGCGTAATATATCCTTTCATTAATGTAGTGCAACCTTTGTAGCCAATTGGACAAAATTAGAAGAGGATGTCTCATTTAAGACTTAGTTTGGAGATGTTTAATCACTTATTTGTGGCTAAATTACATTGAATTACATCAATGATCATGCTTTCTATATTATCTGCCAGACAATTGCCTTTACATAACTGAAACTATAATGGAGCTGAATTTGGTAAATAAAAATCAGACGGGGCACAAATGTGGAAACCAGGGGTTTTTAGGCAGGAGCCTCTTTTTACAGAGGTTTTTCCTGCCAGTTTTGCAGCCCGACAAGTTGCCGGTTATAGACTGGGGAAATTCCAGTCCGACCGCAAATGCGGATAAACCGGCAAAATTGATCGGGTTGCAAGATAAGGAGCCGCTAACAGTGTAGTTAGCGGCTCCCCAGCCTGCAGGGATGCTGTAAAAACGGCAGGAAATTTAAGCAGAGTCGCTGACAGGGGGGTCAACGGCTCCCCAGCCTGCAGGGATGCCGTAAAAACGTCAAGAAATTTAAACAGTCGCTGACAGGGGGGTCAGCGGCTCTGCAGCCTGCGGGGATGCCGTGGGAACGGCAAGAAATTCAAACAGAGTCGCTGCCTGTGGGATGCCGTTGGAACGGCAAGGAAGCAATGCTGGAGCCACTGACAGTGGGGTCAGTGGCTCACAGACGTTGGTCCCCAGTCAAGAAAATACTGGGACTCATTCAGCCCTACTTGGACTCAGGTGAGTTGGGCTATAAAGGGTTTCTCCTTATAATAAAAAGTATGTATTTTATAGTGTTTTTTCTTTAAGTAAAAGCTAAAGGCAATGTAAAAAGTTATTGTTATATGTTCTGACAATGTTATAATTGTTTAAGCACAGGTTGCTATGATCTATTTTTACCCTTCACAGGTAACGCTGTACACTAAATGTTGATTTAGTGAGCTTACACAGCAATAGCGCGGGTCTATGGGACAGGCCGCGCCAGCAGCGCCTGACAGGGCTGCTTCATGTGTAAAATGTACGGGCCTATGGGACAGGCTGTGCCAGCAGCGCCTGACAGGGCTGCTTCATGTGTAAAATGTACAGGCCTATGGGACGGGACCGCGCCAGCAGCGCCTGAGAGGGCTGCTTCATATATGAAAGTGCCGGCCCACGGGAGAGCCGTGCCAGCAGCACCTGATACAGGGCTGTTTCATTTGTGACATTACCGGCCTATGGGAGAGCCGTACCAGCAGCGCCTGACAGGGCTGCTTCATGTGTGAAGTGCCGGCCTATGGGAGAGCTGTGCCAACAGCGCCTGATGCAGGGCTGTTCATGTCAAAAAGCGTCGGCCTTTATGAAAGGCGGCGCCAGCAACGCCTGGGACAGGGTTGCTCAAATTCACACATATCTGCTCGCCCACGGAGTTGGGAGATGATTCCCCACCGAGGCTAGAGAGCAAGGCCCACGGAGTCGGGGGATGAATTCCTCACCGGGGCTGGATAGTGCGTTGAAACGACTATCCTAAATACAGCAACTGTTGTATACAGTGCTGCAAAGGTCTCCCTCTCGGAGGCAGAGACGAAGATGGGTCGGTATCCTGCTGACACTGAGTCTCAGGGTATGGCCATGGGGCATACCCAAAGGGATGAAGGGCACGTGTCAGAGGTACCTTATCCTGACAATAAAGTTGCCATCCCAGTAAAATATTCTATTGGGTTAAGACCAATGGGTTCGTATCAGTATTTGTATCCTACGGCCTACGGCGGCGCCTGTTAGAGTTGCCTACGAATCACCCTCTCTGAGGAGGGAAGAGCAAAAGGTCAAGATGACTCCGGGCTCTAAAGATGTCAATAGAACAGACTCAAGCACATGTGTGCCGGCAGTGAACAAAGCCAACAGGTGAGAGCCAGCCGCTGAATCGATTATTCAGGTAGGTCTATTCTACAGGGGAAGAAGCCTGGCAGATGAATTAATTCGGCCAACAACAGGCAAAAGTCATCGTTCAGAACGCACCCCAGGTGCTCATCGGCAGTAACGGTTCACTGGAGCTGGGGGCAGCATGATAGCTCAGAAATTCCATGCATCTTCCAATCATGCTCAACTAAATGGGTCTAGCACTTCCAAAATTTGGGTAGTGCACCGTTCACAAGTTGTAATCTTTACATTTGTTTGTACAACACACAAAGGGTAAAAATATTTGGTTGAGGCACAGCCGGAGCATTCCAAGTAAGTTGGATTATGGCCAGGGTTTTGAAAATTGGGCAGAAGTTATCATGCAAACCACCCATGCAATAAGGCAGGATTGGCATGTTATTATGAAGAATGGAGAGTATCAGGCATATGAACTTTCTGAATGTAAAAACTTATTCCTGACTTCAACAGATTCATAAGGTAAGAGATACATGTTATACAAATCCCATTACAAAGGTTATCAAAGACAATATAACTACTATAACAGTAAAGCTTTGCAGTATGGGATAAACTGTTTGGTCATTGGGTTTTATCTTTAATTATTATTAGCCTTGTCTCCACCTTGTGGCAAGAGATTGGGGTTATAGCAATCTGTTACAAAAATGAGTTATTTTCATTAAGAGTAATTGGCAATATAGCAGCTGTGTTGCAGCTGAGCAAATCAAGGAACTGATATTGTGTAAGTAGCAATTAGATCGTTGCTAACAACCTTGTGCTATTGTCAGCTGAGGCTACTTCAGCCACAATGATGAAGTAACAGTATTCAGCATTGCTGAACATGACAATAACTCATTGAACTTGAAACTCACTACAGTAGTGTGGTCAGTCGAATTCAGTTATTATGAACTGATGTTTAGAACTCTAAGATGAGAAGTTCCAAATACCATCACCTACTCAAAGGTGATGGAGATTGCATGTTACCAATTCTTCAGTTGTTAGTATCAACTAAATATATACACTAAATGCACCGTTGACTAAGGTTTTGAGTGAATATGCATATTCTTCATGCACAAATTTAAGTTGCTACTTTACAATGGTGACATATGTTAGTCTCATGGTAATTAGGAAGAATATCCTGTAATTAATCTCCTTGCCACTGGTGTATCATCTAGTTTAGATTGATGATAACACAGAATAGTGTTGGATCTCAAAATATGATGAAAGCATGGTTTTTATGTCTTCTTCATTAGCTGGGTTTTAAAACAGTCAGCAAGACTTTGTTTGGATTCGTACTATTGGACTGGCCAAGCGTCCATGTTGGCTGCTTCATCAGGCATTATGGCACAACGGTAAACAGTTATGCCAAAAAGCTAGAAATTGTTGTTTTAAACTGTGGTTCAGGAGACTGGTTTTGCACAGTAAAACGATTATTGACTTACACATTTTCAATGGATTGACATATGCCTCAGGTTGTCACATTTAGCCGTACTGGTGTTCACTGCAGTATGCATGGATAGCATCCAAAAAAGCAGTAAATCTCTATTGAGGGGATCAGAAATGTTTGTTAAATATTGACAATACAAATTACTGACATTTCCAGTTCATTTTAAGTGATATTGACAATAGTTCAGTTATAGAGAAATTACAGCTGTAACATAAGGGAACTACATTGTCGGGTCCAACCCGGATATCAAGTTGTTAAAAAGATCTTGATACAAGTACTCACATCACAAGATTATGCAGTTGGTTATTGTAAATGTGTAAACATTACTTCACAAAGGGGTTCCAGCTACACCCTTAGTCATGACCTAATATCAGCACAACAATGGCAAAACATTGCAAATGCTGTGGCTGGACAGGATGGAATTGGCTGTTCATGCCATTACATTTTACATTCTGGTCTACACTAGCAGACCAGGGCTGGCATGATTTTTAAGATCACTTCGAATACCCCACGGTCTCATTTTTATGTTATCAAGGCCACCAGAATCCTTAGACGTATGTATTCAGCACTGTGTATTAGTTAAACAATTACACAAGAGAAGGTCGGTTCAGACTATTTCAAGGTGACTGCAACAGGTATTAACATTGACGATTGTATGTCTCATTCCACCAGGTCAGCATCAATGTCAGTATATCATTTAGGTAGTGTGTTTACATCTCATTATACTAGGGCAGTAGCTATGTTGGCAGACAAAGGGAGGGATGTGTCCTTCGACCAAATTTTAGCGGCCGTCGGATGGGCAAATGAGCTGATGTTTCAGAATTTTATGATCGGCCAAGTGTCAATCCAGGGCTGTTTGCCAATGACATTTTAAGTACCTAAATTTTAGGGGTACTGTTGTTTGTTTACATTGTTAAATAAACCCTATCATTACATTGAATACAACGTTATTACTAATGCATTTATTTCTCTTTCGAGTCAATCAAATGCAGTGGGATGCCGAGATTGTAATCTGAAATCACAAAGCTTTGAACTCTTCACGGAATCTCTCACGTGATTCCGAAGTAAAATAGTAAGATTAAACGAGAACTTACCAGTTTGAAGTTTACTCTTGATTTTATGAGGAGTTACGTTGGTGATTACGTGCCCACCACGCCCAACCCTCTCTCATAAAAGATCATCTGGTAGTTCTCGAGTCACTGATCTTACTGTTTACTTCGGTGTTGTTTATTTGTGATTTCATACCACTGCTTTGATTTTTGTGCATGCGGCCTGGCGGGCCTTCTTCACGTAATCACCGTAACTCCTCATAAAATCAAGATCAAACTGGTAAGTTCTAGTTTAATCTTACTATTTTAAAAGAGTAGAGCAGAATATGTGTTGCTTTTGCTTGATTAATGCAACTTCGACCAAAGAGATAACTTTGACTGAAAATGAAACTGGGCTAGATCCTCACTGACATGAATGGATAATGAAAGTTGGTGTATATTTCATAATTACTGTTATATTTGTTTCTTAAGGTTTACTCATAATATTGTTGAAGATACAAGAGACTGCAGATTCAATAATTTGGAGTAAAATCGAGGCAATCAGTGTATTAGGTAGCATCTGTAGTGGAAGAGAGATGG
The DNA here is from genome assembly GCA_035221665.1 of Okamejei kenojei. Lineage (NCBI taxonomy): Eukaryota > Metazoa > Chordata > Chondrichthyes > Rajiformes > Rajidae > Okamejei > Okamejei kenojei. The sequence continues at coordinate 26,485,873 of CM069141.1, forward strand.
TCGACGTTATTACCTTTTGAAGGCTGGTTTAAATTTACTATCTAAAATTTACCAACATTATGTTAAGGAAGTCTCGTGTATATCTATCATATCATATCTATATACTTTTAAAACTGTGTGTGTGTCATTTTGCCTTTGAAATGTATTTCCTCGAAAACCAGATGCAAAAACGCGGAGAGTTTTACATATTTTGGTAGGGATTTAACTTATGATTTCAGTAATCAACTCTCTAAATTTGGTCAATTATTTCCCCAGATTTTGAATAAAGTTGTTCACAAAACTAACTTTTTAAAAAAATCGCCGCTTGCCAGCTGATGACGTCACAATGCCCACCAATCGAGGCCCACCTGCCCCCCCCGCGTGGTTTAATGCAGCTGCTGTCAACGCGCAAGCGCAGTTTTCCACGAGGTACGTTCGCCCACCCTTCCCCCCCCCCCCCCCTTCCCCCCCCCCCTTCCCCCCCACCCCCCCGTTCATCAAAAGGCGCCGAAAGATCGAGAAAGTTCTGCAGAACAAAGATTCTACAGCTCAGCTCAGCTATAGGATCTTTGTTCTGCAGATCTCGGGGTCAGCGGCGCCTTACGCGCTGAACCTTCTCCTCACTGTCGGCGCAGCTCGTGAAGCCCCGCCCCTCCCATCCCATGCACGCTCATTCCAGCTGTGGGTTTCCAGAGAGTCAGAAGCCGTTTCTGTCTCCGCATTTTGCAGCCCACTCACTCGCCCGGCTCCCCTCCACCCCCACCTACCCACCCCCCCTCCTCTTCTCACCTCCTCCCCTCTCATTCTCCCTCTCTCCCCCCTCTCTTCTACACCCATCACGGGACCCTCCTCTTCAGGGAGGCCCGATGGGTCTGTGTCCCCCCCCCCCCCCCCCCCCGGCCGTCACGCTGGCGGAAGCCACGATCAGTTGGTCCCACTGCTGCTTTTCACCGTCCTCAGATCGCTCCCTGCCTCGCTCGGGCTGATGCCCCCGCACCTCTCCTCTCTCTCTATACCCCCCCTCTCTCCCTCTCCCCCTCTCTTCGACCCTCTCCTCTACCTCTCTCTCCCCCTCTCTCCCCGTTCTCTCTCCCCTCTCCCTCTCCCCCTCCCCAACCCCCTCCCTCTCCCCAACCCTCAACCTCCCTTCCCCTCCACCTCTCGCCCTCCATTCCAACCCTCTCCCCCCTCTCAGCCCCCCCCTTTTCCCTCTCCCCTCCCATCTCGCTCCCCTCCCCTCCACCCTCCCCTCTCCCTCTTGCCTTTCTGTCTGCCTCTCTCTGTGTCTCTCCCCATTCTCTCTCTGCCCTCACTCTCTACCCCCATCCCCCTCTCTAGATGCGCCTGCGAGTTGGGGACATGCGTCAGTGGATAGGGCGGTTATGGGGTAAAAGGAGCAAATTAATAATATTCATACAATATCAAGGAGGGGCGTTAGTGTGTGCGTGGGGGTGGTTTGTGTGTGTGACACCGCATGCCACCCCGCCCCCCCTCGCAAACGCGCGTTGGGGGAACAGACTTGGTCTTGGTCTAATATCTTGGTCTAGTATCTATTAAAATTCTGTGTGTGTGTGTAATTTAGCATGTGAAACATATCTCCTCGACAGCCAGACGCCGAAACGGGAACAAAATTACATATTTCTGTAGAGATTTTCCTTGTGATTTTAGAAATCCGCTCCACTGTACATTTGCTACATTATTTTCCCGACTTTTTTAAATTAAAATTGTTGACCAATCTGACCTTTTTTTAAAATCTGACCGCTGCCCAGCTGCTGATGTTACAATAACAGTGAAATTTTTACATCTTCTGGTGGAAATTTTCCTTACGATTTCAAAAATCCAATCCTATATAAATTTGGTCCATTATTTCCCAAGATAATTACTAAAATTTATCACCAAACTGACATTTTGAAAAAATATAATGGTTGCCCAGTTGCTGACCTCACAATGCCTTTTCTCGTGGCCCAGCTCGCTCGTGCTCCCCCCCCCCCCCCCCCCCACATTCTTAAAAATGTGCAGAAAGAACGATCGTTCTGCAGATCGGGAGGTCACAGCCGGTCATCGGAGGCGCCACTCTGTCTCCCCCGCCCGATGGTAGAACATGCAGCCGTTATCGTCGCGCGGGGCACTTGGTGGCCCTCACGGCCATTACTCCCTCTGGGAAACCTGACCCCAGGCGCTGTGAATTAAGTCACGCCCCTCCCTCCCGCTGCAAACCGAACGTGCTTCCAGTCGCGCCGCTCGGAAGTCCTTTGAAAAAAAGACAAGGTTTTCACAAGCGGGCAAGCGAGCTTTGAAAAAACCTTGCGACACCCTTCCCCTCCCTCTCTCCCCCCCCTTCTCTCTCCCCACCTCTCTCCTCTCTCCCTCCACCTCTCTCTCTCCACCCACTTTTCCTCCTCTCTCCCCCCCTTTCCCCGAAACCTCATCCCCCTCCGCACCCTCCCCTAACCCCTTCCCTCCCTTCCACCCACCTCTCTCCCTCCCTCTCCGCCCCCTCTCTCCCCTCCTCCCCCACCTTCCCCCCTCACCCACCCTCCCTCTCCACCTCCCCTCTCCCTCTTGCCCCTCTCTCTGTCTCTACCCCTTCTCTCTCTCTCTCTCTGCCCTCACTCTCTCCCCCCTAATATTAATATAATATCAAGGTGGGTAGTTAGCGTGTGTGTGTGGGGGTGGCCAACGGGTCTGCACTTGGCCTAGTTATACTATAAAACTCTGATCTTGGATGTGGATGTATTTATTTGGGTATGAATGTATGTGTTCGTATGTGATTCACATCTCTTCGAAACCCCGGCACACTAACGGTGAAATGTTTACATATTCCGGTAGAATTTACCTCATGATCTCAAAAATCGCCTCATCTGATAATTTGATTAATTATTTCCCGAGTTTTTTACTAAAATTGTTCACCAATCTGAGATCTTTTTTGAAGTTAACGAGCTGACGTTAACAAGCTGATAACGTCACAATGGCGCTGCTCCTCACGACCCTCTGCACAGTTTTCAACACAATGCCTGCTGGGTACTGTTTTCCAGGAGTGATGTCACCATCCGCCTCCTCCAGTTCTTCAAAAGATGCAGAAAGAACGAGCAAGTGGGCTCAGTTCTGCAGATCCCGATGATTTCCGAAGGTGCTTCTGAGAACTTCAGAGTGCTTCCGAGGTTGACGCACGCTAACCTCGGCTCGGCTTTCCTGTGAACTGCCGAGAGCTATCGTTGATGCAGGACGCACGCTCGCGCCTCGGCTCGGGTTTTCCGAGACTTTCCGAGCGCTTCCGAGGTCGATGTACACTATCCTTGGCACCTCTTTCCCGAGAGCTGCCGTGAGCTTTTTACTAGAACTCTCTCTCTCTCACCCCGGACTCTCCGCTTTTAGCTCACCCAGCTCCCCTCCTCCTCTCCCCCTATCCACCTCTCCCGCCTCCAACCTCCTCCCTACCTCACTCCCCCTCCCCTTCCTCTTTCCCCCTCCTCTCACTCCCCTCTACTTTCTCTCCTTCTCCCTCCCTCTCCCCATCTCTCCCCTGCTCTCTGCCCTCCTCCCCACTACCCCCTCAATCCCCCATCTCCACCCCCTCCCCTCCCTTTCCCCCCCCACTCCTCCCACCCTCCTCTCTGCCCCCCTCTCCTCTCTACTCCTTCTCCCCTCTCCACCCTCTCCCCTCCTCTCTCCATCTCCCCCACTCTTCCCCCCCCATCTCTTCCCTCCCCCCTCCCCTCCTGTCTGTGTGGGGGTGCTTAGTGTGTGACCGCGTGTTGAGGGGAAGGGATCCAACAGGTCCCCCTTGGTCCAGTTATAATATAAAACTCTGATTTTGAATTGTGGATGTATTTATTTGTGTGTGGATGTATGTGATTCACATCTCCTCGAAAACCGGACGCACCAACGGTGAAAGTTTTACATATTCCGGTAGAGTTACCTCATGATCTCAAAAATCGCCTCGTCTGATAATTTGATAATTATTTCCTGAATTTTTTTACTAAAATTGTTCACCTATCTGAAATCTCTTTTGAAGTTAGCAAGCTGAAGTTAACGAGCTGATGACGTCACAATGGCTCTGTTCCTCGCGGTCCATTGCACAGTTTTAAAAGCGATGCCTGCTGGGCATTGTTTTCCAGGAGTGACATCACCATACCCTCCTCCTTTCTCCCCTCTAATCTCTCCCTCCTCCCCACTATCCCCCCCCTCTCCCCTTCCACTCTACCCCTCCTCTCTCCTCCCTCTCCACGTGCCTTCCCTCCTTCTGCCCTCCCTCCATCCCCCTCTACCTCCCTCTCCCCCCCTCTGCCCTCCCCCACCCCCCCTCTTCCCCCCCCCCCCCCCCCCCCCCCCGTGTGTGACATCGCAGCCCCCCTCCCCGCAACCGTGCATTGAGGGGACGGGACCCAACGGGTCCCCCTTGGTCTAGTTCATATATAAAATCTTGAAATACAGCCTTTTCCCCCCAACCCAGATTCGCCACCATGCCTGTACACACCACTGCAGACTTCACTGAGTGATCTTTAAAAATCTATGTCATAAAGGACATGGGTCCTTTGGCCCAGCTTGCCTATGCCGATCAAGACGCCCCATCTACACTAATCTCACCTGCCCATGTATTGCCTATACCCCTCTAAATCTCCCCTATCCATAAATTCTATATCTCTTGTTTCTCCATCTTTTTTAATATCACAATATTAATATTTTGTTCCTACTGACCTTCAGCCACTACAGAGTAGTAATCACCTGTGGAAATTGAATCAAGTTTGTTGAATCCCAACTTAAAAGTTGGCCTCAGCAGTGAGGTGCAAAGTTCTCTTCATCTGATTGGAATAGAGAGCAATAAGAGGGTATAGTTAATGCAGGAAAAATTGATATAACTGAAAAATAAACTTCAATCTACATCTATTGAATGTATCTACTTAGAAGTAGTGGGTAGTTTTGAAATCACAAACCCAGATACCCTGATTAGAGGTACGGATGGAAAATGGTAGTTTGTTAAATGGATACTGTGATGATGCCAAATGGCTTAAAAACCTTAAACCATTCAAGACACTAAATGAGAAAAACCATACTCTAGGCCCCAGAGATCTAAGACTAGATCTGATGGGATTGTTGTGCACCATTAAAGTACACTTAATTCCAGGAAATTTATAAATAATCTTTTAATTTTTGGTATTATATAGTGTTTTGCTTTCTTTTGTGCAACTGAATTTGAACTATTCTGCACAAAATCTGGCTGCTGCAAATTGAATTAAATCATGCAATTAAACTCTGCGCACTTGAGCAGTGCTAACCAGTGCCACATTTTCCACACTCCTGATTCGAACACTTCACCAAAAAGGAGAGTCGAGGGATCGGGGTGGAGAGGTGGTATTGTGGCCAAGATTAGATTAGCCATGATCTCACTGAATAGTGAAGCTGGTTCAAGAGACTGATCTATTGTGCCTTCTTGTAAAATGTAACGGGAAAAAGGTTTTTAAAATACCATGGTCTAATTTTTGAGCAAACAATAGAATTTTACCTTGAGTGCATATAGCAAACTTTGCAATGTTTAGTAGTACAAATTTACAACACAACAATTGAGCGTAACTAATGTCACATACACCACTTGCACAAACATCCTGAACCACAAGCAGTGGACCAGGCATTGAAACAAGGTTAAGATCTGCTTCTTTGCTAGATAAAGGGACCTCCCATTCTCACCCATGTTCTTGCTGATCTTCCCAATATTTATGATCTGACTGAGTTATGACCTGAAACTCTTCTAATCTTGTGCCTTAAAACTTGGATCAAACAATAAGGGAAGACAGATGTAAACACGGAACTGATTTTTTTTTTTAAAGACACAAAGTGCTGGAGGAGCACAGTACAAGATGACAATCTATTTTCCCAATGCCTCAGTTATTCGATTAGGCTGTCTCCTGCTTCCTCCCTTCCACCCCCCCACCCCTACTGAGTCTGAATGGCTAGTCTCAACTAGGTTAACAAGTTACATTTTCCCTAATTTATCATACAATTGCCTCCCAATGTCTCTGGATGACTGTTATTTTCTTTCTTTATTTTAATTTTTAATGCTAGCTTCATTAAAAATCCATCATTTACAACAAAATCACAGCAGGATCAGGTAAAATCTGTTAAACCACCAACATTGAGCCTGAATTTGGATATGACAGTTATCTTTGGACTTAAGCAAATATATGATGGTCCAAAGTTAAGATAAAAAGCTCCCGCTAATTGCCCATCCGTTTCTGGTGCTCCAAACTATACCCGGATGAGTCCTTCAACCAAGTTATTCTTCAGTAATACCAAAGGAGCATCAGTGACAATCAGACCCAAGGTTCAAATCAATCATCACCTTGAGCTAACAAGCTCACTCTACATTTAATATTCGGATTATTATCTGTAGCATTTCAAGTGATTTAATAAACTGTCTAAGGGCAGTACATGCTACTGACAATGAATAGTTTTCTAAAATATACAATCTTACATTATTAGCAAGTATATTTTATTACATTAAAAAAGCAAGAGAAAGACATTATTCAGAGTTTTGGTAGTTATTTCAAAGAAAAGTAAAGAAGCTCTTAATTTGGTTAGGTTCAGCTAACACAAAAATATCATAGTGCAATGTTATCCAACAGGAGAATCTTCATTATCTGCTAAATTTAGGGATTCACCTTCCCTGGAAACAATGTTCTCCATATTTTGCTTTTCACTACATCAATATTCAAATACAATTGCTTGAATATAAGCACATTTCTGCAATTATTTGACTCAAATGAAGAGAATCCCCAAGAAGTGGGACATAACAATGCAAAAGTGGTTGGTGTTTCCTGCCAAGGCTTGGTGTTGCATAAAATTCTGATGGATAATGAATATTCCACTTTATATAAACTTGATGAGATGATATCTCACAAACGTTAATTTTTGATAAGAAACATGAGAGGAATAAATCATTTCTTAATTTGTAAAATCAGACAATATATAAGCAGCAGGCATACAATTTTAACTGTCTCAAACTTAAATAAAGTACATCATTTACAAAAAGTATAGCGAAAATCTTATGGGATATAAAAAAGATTTATATTTGAGTTAAACAGAAAACTTTAAATTCAAAGCACCAGAAAGTGCCATGGTTTATAATAAGCATCACAGTTTGAACTCAAACCCTGAATTTGTGTGTTCCGACTGACGAGATCATACAAACACAATGCATTGGAGATTTTGTATGTATCCCAGATTTTAGAATCCAGAACAGAAAAACCTCCAAAACAAAGCAGATCAAATCTGCAGTTGATCACAATCTTTTGTGATTGAATTAGAAATAACAAAATCACATTTTTAAAACTATGTTTGACGATTAGGTTTGTGTGTCATTAGGTAACAGCGTGTTGTCACGCTTTGAAAATAAGTTAAAGAATTGAGATCCAAAGATACTCTAACATTCCAGTGCATCATTTTGTGCAGAGTGATAGTTTGTTGAAAGAGACACAGTTTATATAATATAAAAATGACCCTTTCAAAACAATTTAAAAACGTTATGTTCCAGTTGCTGCACCTAGAAGCAGTTCCTTTAGTAGATTGATCTGTTCTTCTAATTGCGGATTCAATGATCTTCCCAAATTACGGAACACTCGACTATAGAATTCCTCCATATCGTTAAGAACTTCTTCCTTAGTGATGGCATCATGCGTTGTGAGCACCGGAGGTGTGTCAGCTAAAACATATTTCACCCGTTCTGTGATTGAAAGCCTCAGGTGACCTGAGAAACACATTCAAGATATATTACAGAAACACTATATCAGATAGATGCTCAAAACACATAACAATGAAAAATACATACTGTAAGATGTTAATTTATCCAAGCTTCTTATTGCCATTTAGTACATTTTCAAAATGGAAATAGCACTATACAGCGAGGAAATAGGCCCTTCGGCCCAAACTGTCCCTGCCCATCAAGTTGCCTAACTGAACTAGTCCTACCTTTATGCACCTGGCCCATATTCCTCCAAAGATAGACACAAAATGCTGGAGTGACTCAGAGGGACAAGCAGTATCTCTGGAGAGAAGGAATGGGTGACATTTTGGATCAAGACTCTTCTTCAGACTAAAGTCAGAGGGAAGGGAAATGAGAGACATAGATAGTGATGTAGAGATATAGAACAAATGGATTAGGAATATAAATACTTTGTCACGTGTGACTGTGAGATTCTTTGCTTGTATAAACAATGTATACAAATAGCAGCCACCTACGGCGCTGAAAGATATGCAAAAAAGTAACGGTGATAAAGGAAACAGGCCATTGTTAGCTGTTTGTTAGGTCAGAACTTGTTAGGTGTGACGGGTGGGGGAGTGATGTAGAGAGAGATAATTTTTGGGGATTCTCTTAATTTGAGTCAAATGATTGCAGAAATTTGCTTATATTCAAGCAGGGGTTACTTTAAGTTAGAGAAATCAAAATTGATACCACTGGGTTGTAAGCTGCCCAAGCGAAATATGAGATCAACATCGTTGTTCAAGATGTTGACCCTTGTACATCGGTGAGACCAAATGTAGACTGGGCGATTGTTTTGCTGAACACCTTCGCTCAGTCTGCCTGGACCTTTTATTGGACCTACCAGGGAGAAGGCAATTCTAGATCTAGTGTTGTGTAACGAACCGGATTTGATAAGGGAACTCGCGGTAAAGCAGCCATTAGGAGGTAGTGACCATAATATGATAAGTTCTACAGTTTGAGAGGGAGGAGATAAATTGCAAGTGTCAGTATTGTAGTTGAACAAAGGGGACTTTGGAGGCATGAAGAAGGAGCTGGCCAAAGTTGACTAGAAAGATACCCTAGCAGGGATGACAGTAGAACAACAATGGCAGGTATTTCTAGGAATAATACAGAAAGTGCAGGATCAGTTCATTCCAAAGAGGAATAAAGATTCTAAGGAGAGTAAGGGGCAACCGTGGGTGACAAGGGAAGTCAAGGACAGTATAAAAATTAAAGAGAAGAAGTATAACATAGCACAGATGAGCAGGAAGCCAGTGGATTGGGAATCTTTTAAAGAGCAACAGAAGATAACTAAAGGCAATATGGGGAGAAAAGATGAGGTACGAAGGTAAGCTAGCCAAGAATATAAAGGAGGATAGTAAAAGCTTCTTTAGGTATGTGAAGAGGAAAAAATTAGTTAAGACCAAAGTTGGACCCTTGAAGACAGAAACAGATGAATTTATTATGGGGAACAAGGAAATGGCGGACGAGTTGAATAGGTACTTTAGATCTGTCTTCACTAAGGAAGACACAAACAATCTCCCAGATATACTGGTGGCCAGAGGACCTAGGGTGACGGAGGAACTGAAGGAAATTAACATTTAATAGGCAGGAAATGGTGTTCGGTAGACTGATGGGACTGAAGGCTGATAAATCCCCAGGGCCTGATTGCATCCCAGGGTGCTTAAGGAAGTGGCTCTAGAAATTGTGGACGCATTGGTGATCATTTTCCAATGTTCTATTGATTCAGGATCAGTTCCTGTGGATTGGAGGGTAGCTAATGTTATCCCACTTTTTAAACAAGGCGGGAGAGAGAAAACAGGGAATTATAGACCAGTAAGTCTGACATCGCTGGTGGGGAAGATGCTGGAGTCAATTATAAAAGATGAAATAGCGGCACATTTGGATGGCAGTAACAAGATTGGTCCGAGTCAGCATGGATTTACGAAGGGGAAATCATGCTTGACTAATCTTCTGGAATTTTTTTACGATGTAACTAGGAAAATGGACAAGAGAGAGCCAGTGTACCTGGACTTTCAGAAAGCCTTTGATAAGGTCCCACACGAGATTAGTGGGCAAAAATAGAGCACATGGTATTGGGGGTAGGGTACTGACATGGATAGAAAATTGGTTGGCAGACAGGAAACAAAGATTAGGGATTAACGGGTCCCTTTCAGAAATGCAGGCAGTGACTAGTAGGGAACCGCAAGGCTCGGTGCTTGGATCGCAGGTATTTACAATATACATTAATGACTTGGATGAAGGGATTAAAAGTAACATTAGCAAATTTGCAGATGACACAAAGATGGGTGGCAGTGTGAACTGTGAGGAGGATGCTGTGAGGATGCAGGGTGACTTGGACATGTTGGGTGAGTAGGCAGATGCATGGCAGATGCAGTTTAATGTGGATAAATGTGAGGTTATCCACCTAGGTGGCAACAGGTAGGCAGATTATTTTCTGAATGGTGGCAAGTTGGGAAAAGGGGAAGTACAACAAGATCTGGGGGTACTCGTTCATCAGTCACTGAAAGTAAGCATGCAGGTACAGCAGGCAGTGAAGAAAGCTAATGCCAGTTTGTCCTTCATAACAAGAGAAGTTAAGTATAGGAGCAAAGAGGTCCTTCTGCAGTTGTACAGGGCCCTGGTGAAACCACACCTGCAGTATTGTGTACAGTTCTGGTCTCCAAATTTGAGGAAGGACATTCTTGCTATTGAAGTGCAGCATAGGATCACAAGGTTAATTCCCGGGATGGCGGCATTGTCATATGTTGAGAGAATGGAGCAACTGGGCTTGTATACACTGGAATTTATAAGGATGAGAGGGGATCTTATTGAAACATAGAAGATTATTAAGGGATTAGACACGCTAGAGGCAAGAAACATATTCCCAATGGTGGGGGAGTCCCGAACAAGAGGCCACATTTTAAGAAAGGGGGAGTGGAGGCCAATTCTCTGGATGCTTTCAAGAGAGAGTTAGATAGAGCTCTTAAAGATAGTCAAGGGATATGGGGACAAGGCAGGAACGGGATACTGATTGTGGATGATCAGCCATGATCACAGTGAATGGCGGTGTTGGCCCGAAGGGCCAAATGGCCCACTCCTGCACCTATTGTCTATTTTCTCCTGGTTGCCAAACACTTTAATTCTCTTTCCCATTCCCACAATGACCTCTCTGTCCTAGGCCTCCTCCATTGTCTCCAGTGAGGCTAAACGCAAATTGGAGGAACAGCATTTCATATTTTGCTTGGGCAGCTTACAACCCAGTGGTATGATTATTGATTTCTCTAACTTCAAGTAACCCCTGCATTCCCACTCTCTCCATCACTTCCGCCACCCAAGCCGCACCAGCTTTTCGTTCTCACCTAGCGAAAAGCTAACAATGGCCTTTCCTTTATTATCAAGACTTTATTATAGCAAGACTGCTTTATCAAAGGGGGCTGAGGGAATGCTCTGTGTTCTGTTTCACAGAGACATGGCTCACCCCCAGCTCCCCAGACTCAGTGGTCCAGCCTGAAGGGTTCTCCATACACCGCATGGACCGTACGCTGGCATCTGGGAAAGGGAGAGGAGGGGGCGTCTGCCTCATGGTCAACTCTGCGTGGTGCTCAGACGTGGCAGTCCTGTCCAACTCCTGCTCTCCACATCTCGAACATCTGGCGGTGAAGTGCCGTCCCTTCTACCTTCCGAGGGAATTCACCTCCATCATCCTGACCACGGTCTACATCCCACCCTAGGCAGACGTCCGTCTGGCACTGGAGGAGCTGCACGCCGTGGTCAACAAACACCAGACGTCTTACCCTGAGGCATTTACCACCATTGCTGGGGACTCCAATAAGGCAAACCTCAAGAAATCGCTCCCTAACTTCCACCAACATGTCTCCTGCTGCACCAGAGGACCAAACACCCTCGACCGCTGCTACACCACCATCAAGAATGCTTACCGCTCTATCCCTCGCCCTCACTTCGGTAAATCCGACCATCCTGCGGTGCTGCTTCTTCCTGCCTACAGGCAGCAATTAAGGAGCGCACCCCCAGAGGTGAGGACAGTACAGAGCTGGTCGGGGGGTGGAGGACAGAGGAATAACTACAGGACTGTTTGGAGTCTGTAGACTGGGCAATGTTCAAAGACTTGGCAACGGATTTGAATGAATACGCCACAGTTGTTACAGACTTCATTAAGAAATGTGTGGAGGACTGCATCCCTACAAAAACCTTCCGAGTGTTTCTCAATCAGAAACCTTGGATGAACTGTGAGATCCGCACTCTTCTGAAGACCAGACAGCGGGCATTCATGTCTGATGATACAGTGGTCTACACGAAGTCCAGATGCGGCCTTGGTAAGGCCATCAAAAAGACCAAAAGGGAGTTCTGCTCCAAACTGGAGGATGAGACAGATGTTCGGCAGCTGTGGCAGGGACTGAATGCAATCACCCTCTACAAGGCGAAACCAGGAGGCAGCTCGGATGTCTGCGATACATCACTCCCTGATGAGAATGCATTTTATGCACGCTTTGATAGGGAGAACACCGATGTGCCTTCCCGAGCCCCCATTTGCTGTGATGGTATTTCAGTCTCAGTCACAGAGGCCGACGTCAGGAAATCCTTCAGAGGGGTGAACCCTCGAAAAGCGTCTGGACCTGATGGCATACCTGGTCGTGTTTTAAAAACCTGTGCGGACCAACTGGCTGGAGTTTTTACGGACATTTTCAACCTGTCACTTCTGAGGTCTGAGGTTCCCACCTGCCTCAAAAGGGCATCAATAATACTGGTGCCCAAGAAGAGCAAGGTGACGTGCCTCAATGACTATCGACCTGTGGCCTGTGGAGCTGAAGTGCTTCGAGAGGTTGATCATGGCGCAAATCAACTCCAACCTTGACAAAAACCTGGACCCACTGCAGTTCGCTTACCGCCACAACAGATCAATGGTGGACGCGATCTCGCTGGCCCTCCACTCCGCTCTGGACCACTTGGACAACAAAATATGTCAGGCTGTTATTCATTGACTACAGCTCGGCATTTAACACAATCATCCCCTCCAAGCTGGTTACCAAACTCGCAGAACTGGGTCTCTGCGCATCCCTCTGCAATTGGATCCTCGACTTCCTCATTCACAGACCACAGTCTGTTTGTATTGGTGGAAATGTGTCGGACTCGATAACAATCAGCACAGGAGCACCTCAAGGCTGCGTGCTCAGCCCCCTGCTGTACTCACTCTATACTCATGACTGCGTAGCCGGTCACAGTGCAAACTCCATCATCAAGTTCGCTGTAGTGGGACATATCACTGATGGGGATGAGTCGGAGTACAGAAGAGAGATCGAGCGAATGTCCATATGGTGCTAGCACAATAACCTGGCCCTCAACACCAGCAAAACCAAGGAACTGATTGTGGACTTTGGAAGGAGTAGGATGGGGACCCACAGTCCTGTTTATATCAACGGGTCAAGATGGTTGAAAGGGTCAAGAGCTTCAAATTCCTGGGCGTGCACATCTGTGAAGATCTTTCCTGGTCCGAGAACACAGATGCAATTATTAAGAAAGCACATCAGCGCCTCTACTTCCTGAGAAGATTACAGAGAGTCGGTCTGTCAAGGAGGACTCTCTCTAACTTCTACAGGTGCACAGTAGAGAGCTTGCTGACCGGTTGCATCGTGGCTTGGTTCGGCAACTTGAGTGCCCTGGAGAGGAAAAGTCTACAAAAAGTAGTAAACACTGCCCAGTCCATCATCGGCTCTGACCTTCCTTCCATCGAGGGGATCTACCACAGTCGCTGCCTCAAAAAGGCTGGCAGCATCATCAAGGACCCACGCCACCCTGGCCACACACTCATCTCCCTGCTACCTTTGGGTAGAAGGTACAGGAGCCTGAGAACTGCAACAACCCGGTTTAGGAATAGCTACTTCCCCACAGCCATCAGGCTATTAAACCTGGCTCGGCCAAAACTCTGAACATACCCCTCCATCTGTTATTTGCACTTTATGAATTAATTAATTAATGTGTGTATTTATGTATATAATTGTGGTCAATGCCTACTATGTTCTGTTGTGCTATGCAAAGAAAGAATTTCATTGTCCTGTCAGGGACACATGACAATAATCTCTTTTGACTTTGATCTTTACTATTTTGCATATCTTTCATTCATTTGTTTCATTTTTTTCTACATCACCATCTATATCTCATTTCCCTTTCCCCGACCCTAGACTGAAGGGTCTCGACCCGAAACGTCACCCATTCCTTCTCTCCTGAGATGCTGCCAGAGAATTACTCAAGCATTTTGTGTCTATCTTCGGTATAAACAAGCATCTGCAGTTCCTTCCTAACATATTCCTCCAAACTGTGCCTATCCATATATCTGTTCAAGTGTCTTAAATGGCTTAATTGTACCTGCCTCTACCATTTCCTCTGGCAACTTTATTACATGTTTATTTGTTGTGTTGTTGCATTTAATCTGCCTGTCAAGCTGAAGTATTAAGAATATCATAGTTTCATTGCATATGACAATTAAACACCTTTAACGAGTTCATTCCATATTTGCATTGCTGGCAGTGTGAGAAAACTACCCCTCAGACTCCTTTTAAATCTGCCCATCTGATTTTAAACCCAGTACCTTAAAGCTTTTGGTCCCCTGGGGAGACGGCGACTGTTATTTGCTTTATCAATGCCCCAAATATGTCCAAATAGACTTGAAATGAAGACTTGAGGAATCTAATGAATTTACTGCAATCTGAAATTATTCAAGGCACAATCAACATTCCATATTCCTTTAATCTCAGATGTCATCCAGCAGGGCAATGGGAAAATAATAACTAAACCTCTGAGTTTCCTTTCCGCCCCTTTAACATTGTAAAGTTCAATGCACCAAGAAACTGACTGAAGACGTGTACATAGATTGAGTAACTGGTTTTGGATTTGGGGTTTGGGTGATAAAATTGCTACTTTCCGTTGACGTTTTGTAAGAGGAAGCTAGAGATTTAACATCCATGCCTTATACTATTCTACATGTATACAACAAAGGCCATTTGGTCCATCAAGCTGATTAATTAGTGAGGAGCAGTCCCATTAGTCATATTCCACCTGTCTCTATTTCTCTGCATCCATGCAACTGATTCTCTCTCACACATTCGAGTCTTTTTGCCATTGACCTGCACCAAGGGGAAATTTAGAATGGACAGTTAATTTACCAGTACATCATTGGGACTTGGGAGGAAACCTATGTGGGGTAAAAATGCAAACTCCAAACAGACAGCACCCAAGGTCATAGAATCATAGAAAATAGGTGCAGGAGTAGGCCATTCGGCCCTTCGAGCCTGCACCGCCATTCAATATGATCATGGCTGATCATCCAACTCAGTATCCTGTACCTGCCTTCTCTCCATACCCCCTGATCCCTTTAGCCACAAGGGCCACATCTAACTCCCTCTTAAATATAGCCAATGAACTGGCCTCAACTACCTTCTGTAGCAGAGAATTCCACAGACTGACCACTCTCTGTGAAAAATGATCTTCTCATCTCGTTGCTAAAAGACTCCCCCCTTATCCTTAATCTGTGACCCCTTGTTCTGGAGTTCCCCAACATCGGGAACAATCCTCCTGCATCTAGCCTGTCCAACCCCTTATGAATTTTGTAAGTCTCTATAAGATCCCCCCTCAATCTCCTAAATTCCAGCGAGTACAAGCCGAGTCTATCCAGTCTTTCTTCATTTGTGCCTAGAAGGTCATGTTTGACAAACCTTCTTGAATTTTTTGAAGCGGTAACTAGGGAAATTGATGATGGTAAAGCAGTGGATGTTGTCTATATGGATTTCAGTAAGGCCTTTGACAAGGTTCCCCATGGAAGGTTGGTTAAGAAGGTTCAATCTTTGGGTGTTAATGGCGGAGTAGCAAGATGGATTCAACAGTGGCTGAATGGGAGATGTCAGAGAGTAATGGTGGATGGCTGTTTGTCAGGTTGGAAGCCAGTGACCAGTGGGGTGCCTCAGGGATCTGTGTTGGGTCCACTGTTGTTTGTCATGTACATCAATGATCTGGATGATGGGGTGGAAAATTGGATAAGTAAGTATGCAGATGATACTAAGATAGGTGGAGTTGTGGATAATGAAGTAGATTTTCAAAGTCTACAGAGAGATTTGGGCCATTTGGAAAAGTGGGCTGAAAGATGGCAGATGGAGTTTAATGTTGATAAGTGTGAAGTGCTACATCTTGGCAGGACAAATCAAAATAAGACGTACATGGTAAATGGTAGGGAATTGAGGAATGCTGTGGAACAGAGGGATCTAGGAATAACTGTGCATAGTTCCCTGAAGGTGGAATCGCATGCAGATAGGGTGGTAAATCAGAGCATTGAATATAGGAATAGGGAAGTAATGTTAAAATTGTACAAGGCATTGGTAAGACCAATTCTGGAGTATGGTGTACAATTTTGGTCGCCTAGTTATAGGAAGGATGTCAACAAAATAGAGAGAGTACAGAGGAGATTTACTAGAATGTTGCCAGGGTTCCAGCAACTATGTTACAGAGAAAGGTTGACCAAGTTAGGTCTTTATTCTTTGGAGCGCATAAGGTTAAGGGGGGACTTGATTGAGGTCTTTAAAATGATGAAAGGGATAGACAGAGTTGACGTGGATACGTTTTTCCCCATTGAGGGTAGGGAAGATTCAAACAAGAGGGCATGACATGAGAATTAAGGGACAGAAGTTTCGGGGTAACGTGAGGGGGAACCTCTTTACTCGGAGGGTGGTGGCTGTGTGGAATGAGCTTCCAGCAGAAGTGGTGGAGGCAGGATCGATTTTAACATTTAAGAGTAAAGTGGATAGGTATATGGACGTGAAGGGAATGGAGGGGTATGGTCTGAGTGCAGGTAGATGGGACTAGGGGAAAACAAATGGTCGGCACGGACTGGAAGGGCCGAGAGGGCCTGTTTCCGTGCTGTAATTGTTATATGGTTATATGGTTATATAGAAGTCCTGCCATCCCAGGAATCAGTCTGGTGAACCTTCTCTGTACTCCCTCTATGGCAAGAATGTCTTTCCTCAGATTAGGAGACCAAAACTGTACGCAATACTCCAGGTGTGGCCTCACCAAGACCCTGTACAACTGCAGTAGAACCTCCCTGCTCTTGTACTCAAATCCTTTTGCTATGAATGCCAACATACCATTCCCTTTCTTCACAGCCTGCTGCACCTGCATGCCTACTTTCAATGACTGGTGTACCATGACACCCAGGTCTCGTTGCATCTCCCCTTTTCCTAATCGGCCACCGTTCAGATAATAGTCTGCCCTCCTGTTTTTGCCACCAATGTGGATAACCTCATATTTATCCACATTATACTGCATCTGCCATGCATTTGCCCACTCACCCAACCTATCCAAGTCACCTTGCAGCCTCCTAGCATCCTCCTCACAGCTAACACTGCCCCCAGCTTCGTGTCATCCGCAAACTTAGAGATGTTGCATTAAATTCCCTCATCCAGATCATTAATATATATTGTAAATAGCTGGGGGCCCAGCACTGAGCCTTGCGGTACCCCACGTCACTGCCTGCCATTCTGAAAATGACCCGTTTACTCCTACTCTTTGCTTCCTGTCTGCCAGCTAGTTCTCTATCCACATCAACACTGAACCCCCAATACCGTGTGCTTTAAGTTTGAATGCTAATCTCTTATGTGGGACCATGTCGAAAGCCTTCTGAAAGTCCAGATATAACACATCCACAGGTTCTCCCTTATCTACTCTACCAGTTACATTCTCGAAAAATTCTATAAGATTCGTCAGACATGATTTACCTTTCATAAATCCATGCTGATTTTGTCCAATGATTTCACCACTTTCTAAATGTGCTGCTATCCCATCTTTAATAACTGACTCTAGCATTTTCCCCACTACCGATGTTAGACTAACTGGTCTGTAATTCCCCGTTTCTTTCTCCCTCCCTTTTTAAAAAGTGGGGTTACATTAGCTACCCTCCAATCCTCAGGAACTACTCCAGAATCTAAAGAGTTTTGAAAAATTATCACTAATGCATCCACTATTTCTGGGGCTACTTCCTTAAGTACTCTGGGATGCAGCCTATCTGGGGATTTATCGGCCTTTAATCCATTCAATTTACCTAACACCCTGGGGATTTATCGGCCTTTAATCCATTCAATTTACCTAACACCACTTTTTGGCTAACCTGGATTTCACTCAGTTCCTCCATCTCATTTGACCCCCGGTCCCCTGCTATTTCCGGCAGATTATTTATGTCTTCCTTAGTGAAGCCAGAACCAAAGTAGTTATTCAATTGGTCTGCCATGTCCTTGTTCCCCATGATCAATTCACCAGTTTCTGACTGCAAGGGACCTACATTTGTTTTAAGTAATCTTTTTCTCTTCACATATCTATAAAAACTTTTGCAGTCAGTTTTTATGTTCCCTGCCAGTTTTCTTTCATAATCTATTTTCCCTTTCCTAATTAAGCACTTTGTCCTCCTCATTAAGTATTTTGTCCTCCTCAAGAGAGAGAGAGGTCAAGAGAGAGTTAGATTTAGCTCTTAGGGCTAAGGGAATCAAGAGATATGGGGAAAAAAGCTAGAACCGGTTACTGATTTTGGACGATCATCCATGATCATATTGAATGGCGGCGGTGGCTCGAAGGGCCGAATGGCCTACTCCTGTACCTATTTTCTATGTTTCTATGTCACGATTTAACCTGGAACTATGATGCAGCAGCACCACCAACTGTGCTAACGTGCTGCCCCTCAGGATCTTGGACACGGATTTTAGTGTTAACTAGACCGTTGGGTTCCGTTCCCTCAGCGAGCGGTTGCGGGGGGGCGGCGGCGCCGCACACACATTAACCACCCCCCCCCCCCACACACATACTAACCATCCCCCTTGATATATTAATATTATTCATTCACTCCTTTTACCCCATCCCCACCCTGGCCCCCAACTCGCAGGCATGTCTGGAGAGGGAGGGGGCAGAGAGAGAGGGGTAGAGAGAGAGAGGGGCAGAGAGGGGCAGAGGCTGGGAGGGGGGTAGAGGGGGAAGAGAGGGGGGGAGAGAGAGAGGGGGGGGGAAAGAGAGATGGGGAGAGAGATGGGGGGAGAAAGAGGGGTGAGTTGGTGGGAGAGAGAGGGAGGGACAGAGGGGGGAGAGGAGGAGGGGGGAGCGGCGGAGGGGGGAGAGGTGGAGGGGGGGTGAGGATGGGGAGGGAGGAGGGGGAGGAGGAGGGGGGGGGGGAGAGGAAGGGGGGGGAGGAGGAGGGGGGGAGGGGGGGAGAGGAGGGGGGGGAGAGTGAGGAGGTGGGGAGAGGAGGGTGGCGGAGAGGAGGGGGGGTTGAGGAGTGGGAGGAGGAGGAGGTGGAGAGAAGGAGGGCGAGCGGAGGAGGGGAGAGAGGAGGAGCGGGACGAGCGGCCCCGGGCAGCAGCGGGCGACCGGGTGACATCACGCGCAGCTCGTGGAACACAGCTTGAGACCCATTGTGACGTCATCACGTCATCAGCCAAAGCCAGCCGGTTTTATTTTCTAAGTTATTTCAGATTGTTGAACATTTTGATTAATAACTCGAGAAATAATGCATGAATATTTCAGATAAGGCAATTTTGGACTTCACGGGATAAATCTCTATCGAAATATGTAAAAATGTTACCGTTACTGCGTCGTTTTTTCGAGATGACGGCATCACACACAAATAAATAAATACACACCCAAGATCAGAGTTTTATAGTTATAAGGATATTACCGCCAAATTAGACAACAAAGTGGTACCATCAGTAGGAAAGCTATTTTCTTGACTTACGCTTTGTCACCTCTTGATAACTCAGAAGCAGTAAACAGAGAAGATGGACAAGTTCATCCCAGTGTTGCCATTTGCTTGAACGATGCTCCTGAGAAAATGAACATTAATGTTAAATATGTAAAATATGCTTTACAGTTACCTCTCACTTGTAAATTGTAAAACTTTTTTTTCCATATTTGGACCTCAGGTTTTTCTTTACATTTAATTAGACAAGTCAATTCATCCAATTTTTTTAGTGTACATTCCTCTGATACCCTTACTTAATAGAAAATCTATCCTGAAATCTCCAATGTCACAGAAACCATTCCCTTTTGGAGATATACAGCGTTGAAACAGGCCTTTCGGCTCAATTTACCCACACTGACCAACATGTCCCATCTACATTAGTCCCACCTGCCTGCATTTGACCTATATCCCTACAAACCTGTCCTATCCATCTACCTGTCTAATTGTTTATTAAACATTGCAATAGTCCCTGTCTCAACTACCTCCTCTGGCTGCTTGTTCCATACACCCACAACCCTTACCCTCAACAAAAGTTACCCCTATTCAATCTTTCCCCCTTCACCTTAAACCTATGTCCTCTGGTTCTCGATTCCCCTACTCTGGGCAAGAGGCTCTGTGCATCTACCCAATCTATTCCTCTCATAGAGAAAAGGAGTTTACAATTTCTACTGCTCTGTGTTCAACTAATTTAATCTGTGTTAATAACTTCATTTCATCACGACAAGAATTAGTTTAGCGACATTTCACCAATAAAATCTTGCATCTAAATAGATTATCTTGCAATCTCCTATAATCAAGGGAACAAATACATTTATACATCTGTCCCCACATTCAGTCATTTTAGGTCTAAATTAATGAATCTGTATGTACCCCTCCACTTTCACGACATCTAGGTCATCTAGCTTCAGATGGAGATGTACGAGATTGCAGATGCTGGAACCTTGACCAAAAAACAATGCGCTTGGTCAGAAGAATGGTCCTGCCCAAAACTCTGTCTGTCCATTTTCTTCCACAGATGCTACCTGACCCACTGAGCTTCCTCCAGCACTGAGGTTTTTGTTTCAAATGAATATGGGCTTTAGTGTTTACTGCAATGTCAAACTAGACAACAAAGTGAGATTGCCACAAATCAAAGTCATGTTTGTGGCAATTCATTTGTGACAATACATTCATTTTTCCTCTTGGTATTTTGTACTTTGATAGTAAAGATTAGTCGTATCAGCATCAAAGGAAAATTTAGCATAAATAAGGAGTAATTTTTAACATAGACAAATATTGCCAACCTTTCCGATTGCTTTTTTGTACTCGTCCACTGAATGCTACAACAGGAAAGAAAATCTTATTTGCACATTCCAGCCATCCACACTTAGTACTGAATTCAATAACTTCAGGTACCAGTTGTATGAGAAGTGGGCAGTACTGGAAATATTGCTTCAATCTTTCTCTCTCCATGTTCTAATTTTTGGGCATTTCCTCTATTTTCTTTTTTGTGTGCTCTGTCTCTAACTTATTAACACACCAACCACAAAACTGTATCTCCCTCCAATCCTGACCTCACTATATCAGAGATCTTTCCTTTATCCTATCCATGCCTCCCCCCAACATAACTGCAAACGATAACTATCTTGCATTTTCATTCCCAGTTCTGATGACGTTCTTTAATCTGACTCATTAACTCTTTAAAATAATTTGCACTTGGGCAGTCAACAGATCAAAGATACATCGATAGACATAGGATACATCGACATGGATGTTGCCTGACCCATGTGATTGCAGCATTTTCTGGTTTTGTATTGGATTTTAATGACTAGTACGTGTTTTGTACATGTTTACACCTGTAGTTGCTAGTTCCTAGTTTCTCACTATTTGGAAAATATTCCTAGTTATTTATCTCAAATCCAAGGGTGATGATGTTTCACTTACTCACAATGAAGTCCACATGCTATGGACTTTATGAACATATGTCCCTTTGCAAATATTCGGCTCCCACATACACTAGTTCTGTCCCATCCAATGTGGAGGTTAGGTTTTACAAACAAGCTTCAATTATAGACAACAGACAATAGACAATAGGTGCAGGAGTAGGCCATTCGACCCTTCGAGCCAGCACCGCCATTCAATGTGATCATGGCTGATCATCCCCAATCAGTACTCCGTTCCTGCGTTCTCCCCATATCCCGACTCCGCTATTTTTAAGAGCCCTATCTAGCTCTCTCTTGAAAGCATCCAGGGAACCTGCCTCCAGAGGCAGAGAATTCCACAGACTCACCACTCTCTGTGAGAAAAAGTGTTTCCTCGTCTCCGTTCTAAATGGCTTACTCCTTATTCTTAAACTGTGGCCCCTGGTTCTGGACTCCCCCAACATCGGGAACATGTTTCCTGCCTCTAGTGTGCCCAAACCCTTAACCATCTTATATGTTTCAATGAGATCCCCTCTCATCTATCTAAACACCAGAGTGTACAAGCCCAGCTGCTCCATTCTCTCAGCATATGACTGTCCCACCATCCCGGGAATTAACCTTGCAAACCTACGTTGCACTCCCACAATAGCATGAATGTCCTTCCTCAAATTAGGGGACCAAAACTGCATACACAATACTCCAGGTGTGGTCTCACTAGGGCTCTGTACAACTGCAGAAGGACCTCTTTGCTCCTATATTCGATTCCTCTTGTTACAAAGGCCAACATGCCATTCGTTTTCTTCACTGCCTGCTATACCTGCTTGCTTACTTTCATAGACTGATGAACAAGGACCCCCAGATCCCGTTGTATTTCCAATTTTCCCAACTTGATGCCATTTAGATAGTATTCTGCCTTCCTGTTTTTGCTACCAATGTGGATAACCACACATTTATCCGCATTAAACTTAATCTGCCATGCATCTGCCCACTCCCCCAACCTGTCCAAGTCACCCTGCATTCTCATAGCATTCTCCTCACAGTTCACACTGCCACCCAGCTTTGTGTCATCTGCAAATTTGCTAATGTTGCTTTGCATCCCTTCATCCAAATCATTGATGTATATTGTAAATAGCTGCGGTCCCAGCACCGAGCCTTGCGGTACCTCACTAGTCACTGCCTGCCATTCTGAAAGGGACCCGTTAATCCCTACTCTTTGTTTCCTGTCTGCCAACCACTTCTCAATCCATGTCAGCACTCTACCCCCAATACCCATGTGCCCTAATTTTGCCAACTAATCTCCTGTGTGGGACCTTATCAAATGCTTTCTGAAAGTCCAGGAACACTACATCCACTGGCTCTCCCTTGTCCATTTTCCTAGTTACATCTTCAAAAAATTCCAGAAGATTAGTCAAGCATGATTTCCTCTTCGTAAATCCATGCTGACTCGGACCGATCCTGTTACTGCTATCCAAATGTTCAGCTATCTCATATTTTATAATTGACTCCAGCATCTTCCCTACCAGCGATGTCAGGCTAACTGGTTTATAATTCACTGTTTTCTTTCTCCCACCTTTCTTAAAAAGTGATCCTGAGTCTACAGAACATTGGAAAATTATCACCAATGCATCCACGATTTCTAGAGCCACTTCCTAATTACCCTGGGATACAGACCATCAGGCCCTGGGGATTTACCAGCCTTCAGTCCCATCAGTCTATCCAACACCATTTCCTGCCTAATATGGATTTCCTTCAGTTCCTCCGTCACCCCAGATCCTCTGGCCACTACTATATCAGGAAGATTGTTTGTGTCCTCCTTAGTGAAGACAGATTCAAAGTACCTGTTCAACTCATCTGCCATTTCCTTGTTCCCCATAATAAATTCACCTTTTTCGGTCTTCAAGGGTCCAACTTTGGGCTTAGCTAATTTTTTCCTCTTCACATACCTGAAGATGCTTTTACTATCCTGCTTTATATTCTTGGCTAGCTTACCTTCGTACCTCATCTTTTCTTCCCGTATTGTCTTTTTGGTTATCTTCTGTTGTTCTTTAAACACTACCCAATCCTCTTGCTTCCCGCTCATCTTTGCTACGTTGTACTTCTTTGCTTTAATTTTTATATTGTCCCTGACGTTCCTTGTCAGCCATGGCCGTCCCTTTCTCCCCTTGGAATATTTCTCCCTCCTAGGAATGAACTGATCCTGCACCTTTCTGTATTATTCCTAGAAATACCTGCCATTTTTTTTCCACTGTCATCCCTGCTAGTGTATCTTTCCAGTCAACTTTGGCCAGCTCCTCCCTCATGGCCCCATAGTCCCCTTTATTCAACTGCAACACTGACACCTCCTATCTACCCTTCTCCCTCTCCAATTGTAGATTAAACCTGACAATGTTATGGTCACTGCCTCCTAATGGCTCATTAACCTCGAGGTCCTTTATCAAATCCGGTTCATTACATAACACTAAATCCAGAATTGCCTTCTCCCTGGTAGGCTCCAATACAAGCTGTTCTAAGAATCCATCACAAAGGCACTCTACAAAGTCCCTTTCTTGGGGTCCAGTAACAACCTGATTTTCCCAGTCTACTTGCATGTTGAAATCTCCCATAACAACCACAGCATTACTTTTGCTACATGCCAATTTTAACTCCTGATTCAACTTGCGCCTTATGTGCAGGCTACTGTTTGGGGGCCTGTAGATTAGTCCCATTAGGGTATTTTTACCTTTACAATTCCTTAGTTCTATACATACTGACTCCACATTTCCTGATTCAATGTCACCCCTTGCAAGGGACTGAATTTAATTCCTCACCAACAGGGCAACCCCACCCCCTCTGCCCACCTGTCTGTCTTTTCAATAGGAGGTATACCCTTGAATATTCAGTTCCCAGCCCTGGCCCTCTTGCAGCCATGTCTCAGTAATTCCCACAACATCATACTTGCCAGTTTCTAACTGAGCCTCAAACTCATCCATTTTATTCCTTATACTTCGACTCCTCATCAAAATGGAACACCAAAAGAAGCAATAAAGACCAAGCCTCATAAGCATAATTTAAAACAATATGATGGCTTTTAAGTAGTACAACAGTACACACTACTAGTTTAAAATTAGCATTGAATACATAAAATGCTTATATAAAGTAACAATGTAGCTTTAAAGACTAACCCAAAATATAAAAAAAAATAACATAAGGGGGACTAAAATATCACATACCTAAAAAGTGAAGAAAGAAAGTGTACTTACATCAGCTTCTAAGTTAAATTTAGCATATTTAAGGAAATGTAGTACTTTTCCCAATGACATTGGCAGACCTAGGTCTTTTTTCTCAGTGCAATGGTGAAAAAAAAATTCTAGTAACTTGCAGCGCAGCAGTTGGCTCTCCATACTTCTTAACAATGTTAATCTTCAAGGTAATACAGAAAAAATAATTTAGACAACAGATATGGTTTACACAGTTTGTATCATTCCAAAATATGAATTAATAAACAAGTTTTTCTGTTTACCTTTGTGATCGTTTAGAAATGTCTATGAAATCTTGAAATATTGCCTCTGCAATTTTATTTGAGCTACAGGTTGGGGATTTGTCCACTTCTACAGCCAAGGTAAGCATCTTCTGAAAGAGGCAAATAACTCTGCAAAATAAAGCAGTGCAAGTGACAACATTCATTAGATATTGGATGGAATATAGGCCTGGCAAATTTATTTTCATAATATTTCTTAATAAAAACTCTTAATATCTCTTATGTTTTACTATTTAACAGGGGTGGGGCAGTGAGTGGCACAGCGGTAGAGTTCCTGCCTTAAAGAGTCAGAGACCTTGGTTTGATCCTGACTACGGGTGTTATCTTTAAGGAGAATGTACATTCTCCGCTTGATCGTGTGGGCTTTCTTGGGGTGCTCCGGTTTCATCTCACACTACAAAGACGCACAGGTTTGCATGTTAATTGCCTTGAGTAAAATTGAAAATTGCCCCCAGTATGTAGGATAGTGTTAGTGTACAGGGATTGCTGGTTGGTGTGGATTCGGTGGGCCAAAGGGCCTGTTTCTGTGCTGTATCCCTAAACTAAACTAAATTACTGTAGATTGGTTATTTCCTACTAACCAATTGTAGTGCTTGTTAGTAGTTGCTCCGCCTAATATGCAATTTATATCACCAAGAGCTTGCTTATATAATTCAGTCTGAGTAGCTGCTAGTTACTGTAATGTCCTGCAGACCAACGCTGCAAGTGGACTTTAATAAATATGTGTTGTATCTTGACGTGTGTACGACCCGACTCATTACATGGTGTCAAGAAGTGAATCTTGCCTACTCCGTTCATGTTTATCGGGTTTTGGTTTTTTTACATTTGTTTTATGTGCCTGTTATCTCTATCACGGCAAACTCGTCTCGCTGTCCTAGTCCTCTGATCTTTGACTCCGACATTGCTGAATGCTGGCGCCTTTTCGAGCGCGACTACATTCACTACATTTGCATCGTTCATCGCAACGATCCTCCAGATGTACGTGCTTCTGTGCTGATCCTGAGGCAATAAAACGTGCAGACCGTTTTACTTTTGAGCCTGCTGTTTTAGACGCAAACGGGCAGATCCACATGCCTGCAGGAATTGACTCTTAAGCAAGTCGAACACGCCTGCCGGATTGCTGAGATAACGGCTTCTCACACTAAGTCTGTGATCTCTGGACAGCGTTTCCAGTATTGTGTCAACCTTACAGACACCTCCTGTCATAACAGGCATCCGCAGCCTTCCCCGGCCTGGCAGCAGAGAAGGTCTGCTGCTCGATGTCCTAATTGTAACTATTCTCATGCTCCGGGTCGGGAGTTCTGTGTTACTTCTGGTAAAATTTGCAATTTCTGCAAGAAATTCAACCACTTTGCAAAATGTTGCCGTTCCTGTGCGACAATCTGTCTAAAGGCTGAGTTTGCACCTGTTACACGAGTTTGCTGATAACGAAAGCCGAGAGCCTGAGGTGCCATCCTCCGCTCAGCTCTCTGAAAGTGAAGATAACTGTTCAGCCATCCACTCTGTCCTCCCTTTCTCTAACGAGCAATTTGACCCTGAGGTAACCATGTTTGTGAATAATAAGTCTGTGATCGCAAAGATTGATACTGGCGCGAAATGCAATGTCATCTCGTTATCTGAGTATTAAAAAAACGTAATGCTGAGCATGTTGAAAAGGCCTCGGCCACGCTTCGGGCTTACGGGGGAGAAGTTCTACACCCGCTTGGACAAACTGATTTAAACTGCATCGTAGACTCGCAGTCTCATACCCTAAAGTTTTATATCGTCAAGGGGGATTCTGAAACTCTGCTTGTTATCAATGCATGGCATGATCTAGGCCTAGAATACTTTGGCTGCACTATCCATCAACTTTTTCTCGCTGAGGGCCCCACTCAGCAAATACTCTCTCAATATAGAGAACTATTTAATGATGAGCTTGGCAAGCTGCCGCTCAAGTACCACATCGCCGTTGATCCCAACGTCACACCCGTGGTTCGAGCACCACATCGTGTTCCGCATGCCATTCGTGACAGAGTACACAATGAACTCAAGCGGATGGTCTCCCTGGGTGTCATTGCTGAAGTTACTCACCCATATGACTGGGTTTCCACCATGATGGTTGCAAAGAAGAAAAACAACGAAGAAATCCGTATTTGCATAAACCTCAGGGATCGCAACACAGCTATCAAACGCCCTTACTACCCTATGCGAACGTTAGAGGAAGTTGCTGCTCAAATAGGCAATGCATCAGTGTTCTCCGTTCTAGATGCCAAAAGCTTGTTTTGGCAGATTCCGCTGGACCCAGACTCGTCCAAACTTACTACATTCGGCACCCCCTTCGCCCATTACAAATTCCTGAGACTGCCCTTTGGCATCAACTCTGGAAGCGAGATATTCCAGTGCACGATGGAACAACTGTTTGCGGGGTATCCATGCACCATTATTGTTGATGACATTCTCATCCACAGACGCGACTTGGCTGAGCATGATCCTAATCTGAAGAAAGTGCTGGACCGTGCCAATGACATTCAGCTCAAACTCAATCCCCTGAAGTGCAAATTTCGGGTGCCGTAAGTTACCTACGTTGGACATGTTTTCACAAGTGATGGTCTCAGACCAGACCCATCAAAGACCGCTGCTATCAATGAAATGCCGGCTCCTACTGACGTTACGACGCTACAAAGGTTCCTTGGAATGGTCAACTACCTGGGGAAATTTATTCCCAACATCAGCGATATATCTGCCCCCCTATGGGAACTGACACAAAAAGACCCTGCATGTTCCTGGTATCCGCAACACCAAAGAGATTTTGATATCCTTAAATTGCATCTGGCCAGCACACCTACCCTCGCCTATTTTGCTTTGGAGTTACCCGTAACGCTCACATGTGATGCGTCCCAGTACAGACTTGGTGCTGCTTGCCTGCAGACCACTGCCGATGGCGACTGCAAGCCTGTTTCATATGCCTCTCGCACACTAACTGAGACTGAACAACGTTGCGCCCAGATAGAAAAATAATTACTTGCAGTGGTTTTCGCCTGCACGAAATTTAAAGAGTTTATTTTTGATTATAGAAATAGACCACCAGCCGCTGGTCACCATCTTGAATAATTGAATTGTTCATCCCAGTATGGCAAAAGAATAAATCAGGGAAGGTGGCGCATCCGTGGATAACGAGGGAAATCAGGGATAGTATCAAAGAAAAAGATGAAGCATACAAATTAGCCAGAAAAAGCAGCCTACCAGAGGACTGGGAGAAATTCAGAGACCAACAGAGGAGGACAAAGGGCTTAATTAGGAAAGGGAAAATGGAGTATGAAAGAAAACTGGCAGGAAACATAAAAACTGACTGCAAAAGTTTTTATCGATATGTGAAGCGCAAAAGATTAGTTAAAGCAAATGTAGGTCCCTTGCAGTCAGAAACGGGGAATTGATCATGGGGAACAAGGACATGGCAGACCAATTGAATAACTACTTTGGTTTTGTCTTCACTAAGGAAGACATAAATAATTTGCCGGAAATAGCAGGGGATCGCGGGTCAAATGAGATGGAGGAAATGAGTGAAATCCAGGTTAGCCGGAAAGTGGTGTTAGGTAAATTGAATGGATTAAAGGCCGAATAAATACCCAGGGCCAGATAGGCTGCATCCCAGGTACTTAGGGAAGTAGCCCCAGAAATAGCAGATGCCTTAGTGATAATTTTTTCAAAACTCTTTAGATTCTGGAGTAGTTCCTGAGGATTGGAGGGTAGCTAATGTAACCCCACTTTTTAAAAAGGGAGGGAGAGAGAAAACGGGGAATTACAGACCAGTTTGTCTAACATCGGTAGTTGGGGAAACTGCTAGAGTCAATTATTAAAGATGGGATAGCAGCGCATTTGGAAAGTGGTGAAATCATTGGACAAATTCAGCATGGATTTACGAAGGGTAAATCATGTCTGACGAATCTTATTGAATTTTTTGAGGATGTAACTAGTAGAGTGGATAAGGGAGAAGCAGTGGATGTGTTATATCTGGACTTTCAGAAGGCTTTCGACAAGATCCCACACCAAGAGAATTGGTAATACAAACTTAAAGCACACGGTAATTGGTGGTTCAGTATTGATGTGGATAGAGAACTGGCTGGCAGACAGGAAGCAAAAAGTTGGACTGAACGGGTCCTTTTCAGGATGGCAGACAGTGACTAGTGGGGTGCCGCAAGGCTCAGTGCTGGGACCCCAGCTATTTACAATATACATTAATGATTTGGACGAGGAAATTAAATGCAACATCTCGAAGTTTGCGGATAACACGAAGCTGGGGGGCAGTATTAGCTGTGAGGAGGATGCTAGGAGGCTACAAGATGACTTAGATAGACTGGGTGAGTGGGAAAATGCATGGCAGATGCAGTATAATGTGGATAAATGTGAGGTTATCCACTTTGGTGGCAAAAACAGGAAGGTAGACTATTATTTGAATGGTGTCCGATTAGGAAAAGGGGAGATGCAACGAGACCTGGGTGTCATGGTACACCAGTCATTGAAAGTAGGCATTCAGGTGCAGCAGGCTGTGAAGAAAGCGAATGGTATGTTGGCATTCATAGCAAAAGGATTCGAGTACAAGAGTAGGGAGGTTCTACTGCAGTTGTATAGGGTCTTGGTGAGGCCACACCTGGAGTATTGCGTACAGTTTTGGTCTCCTAATCTGAGGAAAGACATTCTTTGCCATAGAGGGAGTACAGAGAGGTTCACCCAGACTGATTCCTGGGATGACACGACTTCCATATGAAGAAAGACTGGATAGACTCGGCTTGTACTCGCTGGAATTTAGAAGATTGAGGGCTGATCTCATAGAGACTTACAAAATTCTTAAGGGGTTGGACAGGCTAGATGCAGGAAGATTGTTCCCGATGTTGGGGAAGTCCAGGACAAGGGGTCACAGTTTAAGGATAAGGGGGAGGTCTTTTAAGACCGAGATGAGAAAATCGTTTTTCAGAGTGGTGAATCTGTGGAATTCTCTGCCACAGAAGGTAGTTGAGGCCAGTTCATTGGCCATATTTAAGAGGGAGTTGGATGTGGCCCTTGTGGCTGAAGGGATCAGAGGGTATGGAGAGAAGGCAGGTACAGGATATTGAGTTGGATGATCAGCCATGATCATATTGAATGGCGGTGCAGGCTCGAAGGGCCGAATGGCCTGCTCCTGCACCTAATTTCTATGTTTCTATAAACCCATTCACACTGCTCTGGTCTGCCTGCAACAGATGATAATGCAGCCGCAGCGATTTGTTTTTAACTTTGTCTATAAAAAAGACAAGAACATGCACATAGCTGACACGTTATCATGGACCCCACGCAAAACCAGCGAACAACAACTCTCTGAACAGGACCCGTTCTCAGTAATGAGACATCGCATGTTCCTACTGATTGCCTAAGCAGCCTGGCAGAGCACACGGCTGCTGACGAGACTTTACAATTGCTGCCCGCAGTCATCTGGCGTGGCTGGCCGGATAAACAACACGACACCCCGCTTGCGATCCGCCCGTACTTCCTAGTTCGCAACGAACTGGTGTTACAGGACGGGATTATAGTCAAGGGCCACAAGGCAGTTGTCCAAGCTGTCCTCTGGGACAAGTACTTCGACGCCGTCCACAGGGGCCACCCCGAATGTGGAGGCAACATTACAATCGGGCACAGAGCATGTTTTACTGGCCTGGTATGACCAAGTACATAGTGACAAAACTGAAGTCTTTGCCATCTGCAAAAGCCTGATGCCACACCAGCAGAAACAGCCCTTACTGCCGTACCCGGTTCCTCCTCTACCATGGTCCATGGTAGCCACCGACATAATCGAATGGCATGGGAAACACTATCTGGTTCTTGTTGACTCTTATTCGGGCTAGTTTGACATCGATCTACTCCAAATCATCACATCTGAAGCAGTTATCGAGAAGTTGCAATGCCATTTCTCCATGCACGGCTCCCCTGCTCGCCTTCTATCCAACAACGGCAGTCAATTCATCAGTCAGCTTTTCAAAAACTGCACAACTATGGGACTTTCGACATATCACCATCAACCCTGAGTTTCCGCAGTCCAACGGACACACCGAACGGGCCTTCCAAAGCGCAAAACAACTAATGGAGCGTTCTTACCTTGCCAAATCTGACGTATACCTGGACCTGCTCAATTTAAGGAACATTGCCAGGGATCCCATACTGGGTTCCCCAGCCAATGACTGATGTCTCGCCAAACCCGTGCTGCCCTGCCTGTACCCAGCAACCACAGGTTCGTTCTCCGCCTGTGGTCCAGAAACAATTACAATTCAAGCACGATGCACAAAACCTTTTTTTTTGACAAATCCAGTAAGCCACTTGAACCACTCTCCAGTGGACAGGTTGATCACCTCCAGACCATCAAGGGTTATGGCCGTCTGGGTCACATCCACAGCACTGCCAAAGAACCGCGCTCCTACCTGGTTAGTGCGGACGGGGCCATTTACAGACGCAACCGTCAACATCTCCTTCCAGTGAAGGAACCACGTCCTGCGACTCCACATCCAGAGGTTTCGTGTTTTGTATACCCTCCCACTACCGGGCCGGCTGCTCCACTATCAGAGACTCTGTTCCCCGTGGCCTCTCTACGGCGTTCAATGCCTAGCTCGCCTATTTCACCACCTCCACCCGACGGGTCCCCGGTCACATCCCCGGTCCCCTCCCCAGTCACTTCACTGGTGAAAGGAGATGCGGATTCGTACCACACACGTGCCGGATGGGTCAGCAGGCCACCCATTAGATATGGTGATTTTGTGTAACTATCTATACTTCCCCATATGCGTTATTAATGTTCCGGCTCCTATATTGTTTGGCCATCATGTTCCCAAGTATCTATGCTTTATTTTGTTTCTACAAGGAAAGATGTAGATTGGTTATTTCCTACTAACCAATTGTAGTGCTTAATAGTAGTTGCTCCGCCTAATATGCGATTTATATTACCAAGAGCTTGCTTACGTAATTCAGTCTGAGTAGCTGCTAGTTACTATAATGTCCTGCAGACCAACGCTGTAAGTGAACTTT
This sequence comes from Okamejei kenojei, assembly GCA_035221665.1. NCBI lineage: Eukaryota > Metazoa > Chordata > Chondrichthyes > Rajiformes > Rajidae > Okamejei > Okamejei kenojei. The sequence continues at coordinate 26,517,816 of CM069141.1, forward strand.
AATAAACATGTGTTGTATCTTGATGTGTGTACGACCCGACTCATTACAATAACATTATTGCATAATGGGGACACAAGGCATTGCAGATGCTGGTTTATACACTGGAAAACATGGATAGGTCATGTTTTGGGTACACTTGAAGAAGGGTCTGAACCAAAAGGTCACGTATCTATGTTCTTCGGAGATGCTGCGTGACCTGCTGAGTTATTCCAGCACTTTGTGTCCTTTTATTGCCTAATAGCTTCTGCACTGAAATAACGCACAATATGGCCTCCTTCCTATTTAAAAGATATGGTGCCCATTACTGAGATTTTATTTGAGCAGCAAGTTCTATAGAATATTTCTTTTAAATTCCAAAAATGTCACGATTAAATGGGTCTCACAGATCTAAATGTAGTAAAAATGTAAAATCACTACAACTCCCCCTCCCATTCCGAATTCAACCTTTCTGTCCTGGGCCTCTTCCATGGCCAGGGGAGCAGCACCTCATATTTCGGTTGGGAAGTTTACACCCCAGCGGTATGAACATTGACTTACAATTTGAGGTAGTCCCTGCTTCTCCTCCCCTTCCCAGCTCTCCCTCAGCCCACTGTCTCTGCCTCTTCCTTTCTTCTTCCTGCCCCCCCCACCCTCACATCAGTCTGAAGAAGGGTCTCGACCCGAAACGTCGCCTATTTCCATCGCTCCATAGATGCTGCCTCACCCGCTGAGTTTCTCCAGCATTTATGTCTACCCATTCAAACAAGTTCTATTATCCCACTTTCCTCACCCACTCCCTACACATTAGGGGCAATTTTACAGAGACGAGTTAACCTACAAAGCCAAGGCGTCTTTGGGATGTGGAAGGAAACCTGCACGCTTGCAGGGGGAATGTGCAAATTTAACACAGACAGTGCCCGAGGACAGGATCGAACACAGTTCTGCAGCGTGTGAGGCAGCAGATCTACCAGCCGTGCCACTATATTTTGTTTTCCAACACACAAAAAAATATACCGTTGATAACTTTGGTTACTAAAAAAATGAAAATATCAATTTTCTGTCTTAAATCTCCAAGTGACGCTATGTCCTCCTTTACAGCTGTGGTATGTTTTAATTCAGTTCAAGACTATGGGGCAGTACATTGGCCATAAAGTTGCTGCCTAAAAATTGCCAGAGACCCAGAATTGATCCCGAATATGGGTGCTGACTGTATGGAGTTTGCTCCTGTTCCCTCTGATCACATGGGTTTTCTCCAGGTGCTCTTGTTTTCTTCCACATTCCAAAGGTGTGCAGGAACCTATTTCAGACCCAACCCAAAACGTAATATTTTCCTTTTGTCCAGAGATTCTGTCTGACCTGTTGAGTTACTCCAGCTTTGTTTTCAAGTCAAGCCAATTTTATTTCTATAGCACATTTAAAAACAACTCTCGTTGACCAAAGTGCTTTACATCAGTAAAAGCGCAAAAACGCGGTCGCCCCCGAGTTAAAACCTGGACCGCGGGATAGTGTGTAGCCCCACGTCGGCTGACCTGAGGGACCTGGAGGTAGAATGGTGGGTTAGAAGATTTTTGATATAGGTGGGGGCAAGCTTGTTAATGGCTTTGTATACATATTGGAGGGGCTTGAAGTTGATTCTGTACCATTCTGGGAGACAGTGGAGAGAGGCCAGAATCAGAGTGATGTGGTCCCTTTTACGGATACCCGTCAGAAGTCTCACTGCGGCGTTTTGGACCAATTGCAGGCGGGACAGGGATAATTGGCTGATGCCAGTGTACAGAGAGTTGCAGTAATCCAAGGCGGGATGAGATGTGTCTATCTTCAGTTTAAACCAGCATCTGCAGTTCCTTCCTGCACACACAATACTATACGATAGAACTTTATTAATCCCAGGAGGGAAATTGTGTGTGTGTGTGGGTATATATATTATGCATGTACACACGTACACACACACACACATATTTATATAGTTATATATTAATATATATACACGTTGTGTTTTCTTGCTTATAACATTGTTTACAGAGTACTATGTTTACATATTCTGTTGTGCTGCTGCAAGTAAGGATTTCATTGTTCTAACTGGGACGTGAGAATAAAACACTCTTGGCGTCGCTAATGTGTGGGATAGAACTAGTGTACGGGTGATCGGTGGTCGGTGTGGACTCGGTGGGTCGAAGGGCCTGTTTCCACGCTGTATCTTTAAATTAAACTAAAACACTAAAACCAAAGGCAGTCTAAAACATAGAACATAGAAATTAGGTACAGGAGTAGGCCATTCAGCCCTTCGAGCCTGCACCGCCATTCAATATGATCATGGCTGATCATCCAACTCAGTATCCCGTACCTGCCTTCTCTCCATACCCTCTGATCCCCTTAGCCACAAGGGCCACATCCAACTCACTCTTAAATATAGCCAATGAACTGGCCTCAACTACCCTCTGTGGCAGAGAGTTCCAGAGACTCACCACTCTCTGTGTGAAAAAAGTCTTTCTCATCTCGGTCTTAAAGGATTTCCCCCTTATCCTTAAGCTGTGACCCCTTGTCCTGGACTTCCCCAACATCGGGAACAATCTTCCTGCATCTAGCCTGTCCAACCCCTTAAGAATTTTGTAAGTTTCTATACGATCCCCTCTTAATCTCCTAAATTCCAGAGAGTATAAACCGAGTCTATCCAGTCTTTCTTCATAAGACAGTCCTGACATCCCAGGAATCAGTCTGGTGAACCTTCTCTGCACTCCCTCTATGGAAATAATGTCCTTCCTCAGATTTGGAGAACAAAACTGCACGCAATACTCCAGGTGTGGTCTCACCAAGACCCTGTACAACTGAAGTAGAACCTCCCTGCTCCTGTACTCAAATCCTTTTGCTATGAAAGCTAACATACCATTCGCTTTTTTCACTGCCTGCTGCACCTGCATGCCTACTTTCAATGACTGGTGTACCATGACACCCAGGTCTCGCTGCATCTCCCCTTTTCCTAATCGGCCACCATTTAAATAATAGTCTGCTTTCCTGTTTTTGCCACCAAAGTGGATAACCTCACATTTATCCACATTATACTGCATCTGCCAAACATTTGCCCACTCACCCAGCCTATCCAAGTCACCTTGCAGTCTCCTAGCATCCTCCTCACAGCGAACACTGCCCCCCAGCTTAGTGTCATCCGCAAACTTGGAGATATTGCCTTCAATTCCCTCATTAATATATATTGTAAATAGCTGGGGTCCCAGCACTGAGCCCTGCGGTACCCCACTAGTTACTGCCTGCCATTGTGAAAAGGACCCGTTTACTCCTACTCTTTGCTTCCTGTTTGCCAGCCAGTTCTCTATCCACATCAATACTGAACCCCTAATACCGTATGCTTTAAGTTTGTATACTAATCTCTTATGTGGGACCTTGTCGAAAGCCTTCTGGAAGTCCAGATATATCACATCCACTGGTTCTCCCTTATCCACGCTACTAGTTACATCCTCGAAAAATTCCACAAGATTCGTCAGACATGATTTACCTTTTGTAAATCCATGCTGACTTTGTCCAATGATTTCACCACTTTCCAAATGTGCTGTTATCCCATCTTTAATAACTGACTCTAGCAGTTTCCCCACTACCGATGTTAGACTAACTGGTCTGTAATTCCCCGTTTTCTCTCTCCCTCCCTTCTTAAAAAGAGGGGTTACATTTGCTACCCGCCAATCCTCAGGAACTACTCCAGAATCTAAAGAGTTTTGAAAGATTATCACTAATGCATCCACTATTTTCCTGAGCTACTTCCTTAAGTACTCTGGGATGCAGCCTATCTGGCCCTGGGGATTTATCGGCCTTTAATCTATTCAATTTACCCAACACCACTTCCCGACTGACCTGGATTTCACTCAATTCCTCCTTTGACCCACAGTCCCCTGCTATTTCAGGCAGATTATTTATGTCTTCCTTAGTGAAGACGGAACCAAAGTAGTTATTCAATTGGTCCGCCATATCCTTGTTCCCCATGATCAACTCACCCGTTTCTGACTGCAAGGGACCTACATTTGTTTTAACTAACCTCTTTCTCTTCACATATCTATAAAAACTTTTGCAGTCAGTTTTTATGTTCCCTGCCAGTTTTCTTTCATAATCTATTTTTCCTTTCCTAATTAAGCCCTTTGTCCTCCTCTGCTGGTCTCTGAATTTCTCCCAGTCCTCTGGTATGCTGCTTTTTCTGGCTACTTTGTACGCATCATCCTTTGCTTTGATACTATCCCTGATTTCCCTTGTTATCCACGGATGCACTACCTTCCCTGATTTATTCTTTTGCCAAACTGGGATGAACAATTTTTGTAGTTCATCCATGCAGTCCTTAAATGTCTTCCATTGTATATCCACCGTCAACCCTTTTAGAATTAATTGCCAGTCAATCTTGGCCAATTCACGTCTCATACCCTCAAAGTTACCTTTCTTTAAGTTCAGAACCATTGTTTCTGAATTAACAATGTCACTCTCCATCCTAATGAAGAACTCAACCATATTATGGTCACTCTTGCCCAAGGGGGCACGTACAACAAGACGGCTAATTACCCCTTCCTCATTACTCAAAACCCAGTCTAAAATAGCCTGCTCTCTCGTTGGTTCCTCTACATGTTGATTTAGATAACTATCCCGCATACATTCCAAAAAATCCTCTTCCTCAGCACCCCTGCCAATTTGATTAACCCAATCTATATGTAGATTGAAGTCACCCATTATAACTGTTTTGCCTTTGTCGCACGCATTTCTAATTTCCTGTTTGATACCATCCCCAACTTCTCTGCTACTGTTAGGTGGCCTGTACACAACACCCACCAGCGTTTTTCTGCCCCTTAGTGTTTTGTAGCTCTACCCATACCGATTCCACATCCTCGAAGCTAATGTCCTTCCTTTCCATTGCTTTAATCTCCTCTCTAACCAGCAACGCTACCCCACCTCCTTTTCCTTTCTCTCTATCCCTCCTGAATATTGAATATCCCTGGATGTTCAGCTCCCAGCCTACGTCACCCTGGAGCCATGTCTCCGTGATCCCAACTATATCATAATCATTAATATCTATCTGCACGTTCAACTCGTCCACCTTATTACGAATACTCCTTGCATTGAGACACAAAGCCTTCAGGCTTGTCTTTACAACGCATTTACCCCTTATACAATTTTGCTGAAAAGTGGCCCTTTTTGATTTTTGCCCTGGTTTTGTCTGCCTGCCACTTTTACCTTTCACCTTGCTACCTAATGCTGCTACCCTCATTTTACACCCTCCTGCCTCTCTGCTCTTGTACCCATCCCCCTGCCACATTAGTTTAAATCCTCCCCGACAGCACTAGCAAACACTCCCCCAAGAACATTGGTTCCATTCCATTCCAGGTGCAAACCGTCCTGTTTGTACCGGTCCCACCTCCCCCAGAACTGGTCCCAGTGCCCTAAAAATTTGAATCCCTCCCCCTTGCACCACTTTTCAAGCCACGTATTCATTTGCATTATCCTCCTATTTCTACTCTGACTGGCCCGTGGTACTGGTAGTAATCCGGAGATTACTACCTTTGAGGTCCTACTTTTAAGTTTATCTCCTAGCTCCCTAAATTCACCTTGTAGGACCACATCCCTTTTTTTACCTATATCGTTGGTGCCAACATGCACCACGACAACTGGCTGTTCACCCTCCCCCTCCAGAATGTTCTGCAGCCGTTCAGTGACATCCCTGACCTTTGCACCAGGGAGGCAACATACCATCCTGGAGTCTCGTTTGCGGCCGCAGAAACGCCTATCTATTCCCCTGACAATTGAATCCCCTATTACTATTGCCCTTCCCCTCTTTTTTCCCCCCTCATGTGCTGCAGAGCCACCCATGGTGCCATGAACCTGGCTGCTGCTGCATTCCCCTGATGAGCCATCTCCCTCAACAGTATCCAAAATGGTATACCAAAATGGTATACCTGTTTAGGAGGGAGATGACCGCAGGGGATCTAAAGAAGGGCCTCTACCCGAAACGTCACCCAATTTCTTCTATCCAGAGTTGCTGGCTGCTCCATGCAGTTCCCCTGCAAAATTAAAGCATGGAATAGTCTTCACCCTACCATAGTTACCCAACCAGATGCAACTAAATTTAAGGTAGTTATTTAAGAAGGAACTGCAGATGCTGGAAAATCGAAGGTAGACAAAAATGCTGGAGAAACTCAGCGGGTGAGGCAGCATCTATGGAGCGAAGGAAATAAGCAATGTTTCGGGCCAAAACTTTGCCTATTTCCTTCGCTCCATAAATTTAAGGTAGCTCTTTTTTCCCCAAGAACCCTTTTTTGCTTAAGTCCAAGTCAAGAGTCAAGAGAGTTTTACTGTCATGTGTCCTAGATAGGACAATGAAATTCTTGCTTGCTGCAGCACAACAGAATATGTAAACATAATACAGAACAGGAGATAAAAGTTCAGTATGTTTATATGCTGTTATTGTTCAGAGTTTGGAGTTTGGCGATGGACCCATCACCTCCTCCAGTTTAAATTCCATTTAGAATATTTTTGGAGGACCAGGAAACCAGAAGCAAGAGTTATTTCAGCTCCAGGGAGTGATTCTGCGTTGGTTTTCAGTGGTCGCGGTGAGGCGACGACCGGACAGCAATGGCAGCCAGATCTCCCACAATTCAAAGCGAGGGAGAAAGTGCCCAGTGCCGCGACAGTGCTCATGTGCAGGGCGGCCGATGATGTGCTGGCCGTGGTTGTGCGCATGTGCAGAGGGAGGATGTGCTGGCCGTAGCAGTGCGCACGTGCAAGGCGACCTGCCGTGCCAGAGGATGAGGAGCGAGCGGAGCACGGAGACACAGCTGTCCAGACACGGATACCAATGGCGGACGGGGACGGAGCGAGAGAGATAGAGAGGGGGGCACCCTCAGAGTTGAACGGTAGGTGTCCTGCCTTGGCCGAAGGCCCCCTAAATTTCGAGGCCCTAGGCTTCAGCCTATGAAGCCTGGTGGTAAATCCGGCTCTGCCTTTTGCCCATCCATAATATTTCTTAATGGCGACCTTCCCCAGTTGCTTTTTCTACCGTTTTTCAGCATTTTGGTCCATTTCTCACCTGCTGACGAAGTCACTACAGCTGTCTAAAATTATCTGCTTTATGCCTATCACAAAGGTGCATGCTCAGTACTATGGGCATATCAATATTTTTTCTTAATTTTTAATCTATTCTTTGTTAATTCACCTTAGATTCCTAGAATCCACTGCCAGCAGATTATTACTTGCTGATGATGTGGGACCATTTCTCTCTTGTATTTCTTCAGGGTCCTTGCAGATATCAATAAGCCACTTAATGACATTCCTGCAACAGAAAAGAACAGTATTTTAATTTGGTGATACACGAGACTGCAATTACTGGAATCTTGAGTAAAAAACAAACTACTCAGCAGGTCAGGCAACGTCTATGGAGGGAAATGGACCGACAATGTTTCGGGTCAAGACTCTTCTGCTGATTTATTTAAGTTTATTGATATTTATTTGTTGAGTGTGAAAAAATGAATACTAACTTTGCAAGAAAATGTCTGAGATCAGATGTCGAATGTTTCAGGTGACATTTTCTTTCTCAAGTAAAATAATCACAGGCTCTCATTTTTAAAGAGAGGGGTCCATTTTATTTAATTGCTAACTGCAAAGCTTAGATTACCTGAACAAATGCAAAGGTGCCACTAAGATAATAGAGTTTTTCTGTGCTATCTTCTTTAGAAATATCATTGATTACTTCATAATTCATGTTGATGGCAATATTTGTTGAATAGTATTTTGCATGTCATTGGAGCAGAATTAGGTCATTTGGCTCATCAAGGTCATTTGACTCCACCATTCAATCATGGCTGAACTATCTTTCCCTCTCAACCCCATTCTCCTGCCTTCTTCTCACAACCCTTGACACCCTTACTAATTAGGAACCTGTCAATCTCCGCCTTAAAAATACCCAAATGACAGCCTCTACAGCCGTCAGTGGTAATGAATTCCACCGATTCACCACCCTCTGACTAAATAAATTCCTCCTCAGCTCCTTTCTAAAGGTACATCCTTTTATTCTGTGGCTGTGTCCTCTAGTTCTAGAAGGCCATCACAGATCCTGTATCAACATGGATTTTTAAAACTAATTTCAGGATTTATTGTAGTTACTTTTAAATGTTTCTATAGAACTGTGAGATTTGCTTTACTGGATAGTTAGGATGTGCGAGCTGGAGTCACATAGATCAATTTTGTTTGATAAAAGATAAAAGAGCGAATTAGTTGGGTTTTAATGACAATGTTGTAGCCTATTTTTTAAATAGTAAACCTTTTTATTTTAAACTCAGTGCAATATTTTTAATTGTCAGGGTGGTCGTTAGACTTACGATTATTAGTCCAGTTTAGTTTAGTTTGGAGATACAGCACGGAAACAGGCCCTTCGGTCCACCGATTCCTCACCAAACATTGATCCCCACACATTCACCCTACCCTACACACACAAGGGGCAATTTTATATTTACACCAAGCCAATTAACCTATGTCTTTGCAGTGTGGGAGGAAACCGAAGATATCAGAGAAAACCCACGCAGGTCACGGAGAGAACGTACAAACTCCGAACAAACAAGCACCCGTGGTTAGGATGAAACCCGGGTCTCTGGCGATGTAAGGCAGTTGCTTTACTGCTACTCCACCGTGCTGCTGGCCAGGACTCTTAAATAATATTGGCTAATCTAAGCATGACTGCAACCTGATATGAATGTTCGGATTTTCTCGTTAACCTTTCCTACCTGAAAGAAAAGACAAGGTGAAAAACTACAAAGGCAAGCGTTTAGGAAGGAACTGCAGATGCTGGTTTAAATTGAAGATAGACACAATAAAGCTGGAATAACTCACCGGGACAGGCAGCATCTCTGGAGAAAAGGAATGGGTGACATTTCAGGTCTGAAGAAGGATCTCGATCGGAAACATTATCCTTTCCTTCTCTCCAAAGATGCTGCCTGTCCCGCTGAGTTACTCCAGCTTTTTGTGTCTAACTAAAGGCGTGCATTAGGTAAAGTAAAATGTGTTTAAAAACTGAGATAACGTTAGTTTTACTGAAAGATCATTGACTCAAACATTGACACAATTTCTTTCTCCGCAAATGCTGCCTGACTTGTTGAGCATTTCCAACATTTATTGTTTCATGATTTCCAATATCTTTAGATATTTGCTTTTCAAACTAAGTGTTTATCACTTTTCTGCACCTTTGGGATACTGTGATTTCTTTTGAGAGTCTACTGATATTAATAAAGCCAAATTTTGGGAACAAAATATAATGTGCAGATGCTACTGTCATATTTTAGCACTTGCTAATGGATCTATCAATTAACTTAATAATACTTGCCTCTCAACAAATTACAAAATGGTCTCCCGTTACTTAAATGGTAAATTGTAGATTTAAAGACGTTAAGATCTCAATACCTTACATTCCAAAATTTTTCATCACAGGACAGCACAGCCTTGGCTATGGATTGCTGGGGCACATCATGTTTCAGCTGAAAGTCATCCTCAAGTGTCTGAACAACATACTGTAGGAACAACAGTCGACTATCCTTGGTCAGCGAATCGTTCCTATGAGGATCCTTGAAATACACAGACAGACACACACACGTCATGCAGGATTAGATAAGGACAAAGTTAAAAATGCATTCATTTCTGTTCACATGCTCTAAAATAGTGTGATGCACTGTTCGTTACCTCTGTATTCTAACTAAGAACATTTGATTAATCGATTTATGGCTGACTCCATAGTAATCAGAAATTTAATGTCTGCAATATCCCTTTCATTCTCAAAACACTGTCCATCAGGCAACTTTATGAAAAAAACAGAATAAAAATACATTAAATAAGCTACTCATGTTGTAGATTGCAAATGGGGATATTTTCAAAATGATTCAGTTGAAAAATGTCAGTGACCTGCTGTCCATCGTACAGAGTTCTGTTGTGTGGTTGCCGAGGCACAAACCAGTTTTTTTTTTAGAGATACAGCATGCAAACAGGCCCTTCGGCATACCGAGTCCGTGCCGACCAATTATCACATAACATAGAAAATAGGTGCAGGAGGAGGCCGTTTGGCCCTTCAAGCCAGCACCGCCATTCATTGTGATCATGGCTGATCATCCACAATCAGTAACCCGTGCCTGCCTTCTCCCTATACCCTTTCATTCCGTGAGCCCAAAGAGCTCTATCTAACTCGCTTTTAAATTCATCCAGTGAATTGGCCCCCACTGCCTTCTGTGGCAAAGAGTTCCACAAATTCACAATTCTCTGGGTGAAAAAGTTTTTTTCTCATCTCTGTTTTAAATGGCCTCCCCTGTATTCTGAAACTGTGGCTAATGATTCTGGACTCTCACAATTGGGAATTTTTTTTTTGCATCTAGCTTGTCCAGTCCTTATATAATTTTATATGTTTCTTTAAGATCCCCTCTCATCCTGTACACTAGTTCTATGTTATCCCAGTTTTGCATCCTACAGACTGGGGGCAATCTACAGATGTCAATTAACCTACAAACCTGCACATCTTTGGTATTTTCAGTGACATTCGGGCTTCATATTGGAAGGGTTTGAAGAAGCTTAACGACCATTTCAACTTGTATTCCAATGCAATTTGTCATACTTCGAATTTAGTTATTAAATGATAATAATCATCCTGGTAGTAAAAAATGCTGGAGAAACTCAGCGGGTGAGGCAGCCTCTATGGAGCGAAGGAATAGGTGATGTTTCGGGTCGAGACCCTTCTTCAGTCTTCTTCAGTCTGAAGAAGGGTCTCGACCCAAAACTTCACCTATTCCTTCACTCTATAGAGGCTGCCTCACCAGCTGAGTTTCTCCAGCATTTTTGTCTACCGTTGATTTTTCCAGCATCTGCAGTTCTTTCTTAAACATGATCATCCTGGTTGTCACTTGAGAGTAGGAATAAAAACTGCTGACACTTTTGTGGTCTTTAACAAGCAATAACTTTGAAACTAGTAAAATTGTACAATAAAATGCAAGAGTTCTCATGAAATACAAAATAATGAGGCTAGAATTATATGCTTTTCCCAACAGTGTTTTGAATTTAAATTTTCTGCATTAGTTTTGAGTGCTTAATTCCAGATGTTTCCAGCCCCACTGTAATGTGTGAATATTTGCAGGATGTAGCCTATTTAAATATAATGAAATATTTACTGGATCTTATTTAATAAAACCATGCATTAATCAATTGTTTAAAGCATAACAATGGAGGTTGATGGAAATATATAAAAAGATAAGTGGCATAGATAGGGTAGACAGTCTGAACTTTTTCCTGGGGTGAAAATGTCAAAAACCAGAGAGCTTAGATTTAAGATCAGATGGAGTAAGTTTAAAGGAGATGTGTGGGGCGAGATTTTTACACAGAAAGTGATAGCTACCTGGATCACAGTACCAGGGGTGGTGATGGAAGCAGATATGATAGAGACCACCATAGGACATTTCAGAAAACATCTCTGTTACAAAGTGTAGCATCTGAAGTGTGTGGGGGGAGGGTGGGGGGGGAGATGAAAGCTGGAAAAGAGATGGAAGTTGGACACAACATGTGATAGGTGGATACAGGTGAGGGGGTTTTGGCAGACGGGTGGGCATGGCTAGGGATGAACAGGAGACAAAGGATGTCAAATACAGATAATACTTACAACAGAGGTTCCACTATTATTCAAGATAGATATATCTTAGCTTCAACCTTTTCAGCAATTTGAGAACTGCTGATTAACAGAATATGTGATGAAAGTGAAGGATGTATGAAGTGGGTAAAAAAATGTAAAACAGATCAAAAAGTTGCTAAACTGCATTTTTCTAATACATTTAAAAGAATTTACATGATTATTAACTTTTTCAAAATGCAATATCAAATTTACCTTGTTCTCCACATGGTAAGCCAGAAGTTCCCAGTCCCATTGTACTGTGTAAATATTTGCAGGATGTAGTCTGTTTAAATAAAACCATCCATTAATCAATTGTTTAAAGCCTAACATTGGAGGTGAAGGGAGACCTGATGAAAATATATGCAATTATGAGATGCCTATACAGTACATAGGATAGACAGCCTGAACCTTTTTCCTGGCGTGAAAATGTCAAAGACTAGAGGGCACAGCTTTAAGGTCAGAGAGAGTGAGTTTAAATGAGATGTGCGGGGCACGATTTTTGAGGAATTTGAGGAAGGACATTGTTGCTATTGTGGGAGTGCAGCGTAGGTTTACAAGGTTAATTACGGGATGGCAGGACTGTCATATGCTGAGAGAATGGAGCGGCTGGGCTTGTAAACTCTGGAGCTTAGAAGGATGAGAGGGGATCTTATTGAAACATATAAGATTATTAAGGGTTTGGACACGCTAGAGGCATGAAACATGTTCCCAATGTCGGGGGAGTCCAGAACCAGGGGTCACTGTTTAAGAATAAGGGGTAAGCCATTTAGAACGGAGATGAGGAAACACTTTTTCACACAGAGAGTTGTGAGTCTGTGGAATTCTCTGCCTTAGAAGGCGGTGGAGGCCAGTTCTCTGGATACTTTCCGGGGAGAGCTAGATAGAGCTCTTAAAGATATCGGAATCAGGGGATATGGGGAGAAGGCAGGAACAAGGTACTGATTGGGGATGATCAGCCATGATCACATTGAATGGCAGTGCTGGCTTGAAGGGCCTACTGCTGCACCTATTGTCTATACAAGGAGTGGTAGCTACCTGGAACGCGCTACCAGGAGTGGCAGTGGAAGCTGATATGATAGTGAAGCTTAGTATAGTTTAGTACAGAGATACAGCATGAACACAGGCCCTTTGGCCCACCAAGTCCGCACTGACCAGCGATCCCCGTTACATTAGCACACACTATGCACTAGGGACAATTTATAATTTTTACCAAAGCCAATTGACCTACAAACCTGTGCGTATTTGGAGTGTGGGAAAACTCACAGGGAGAACATACAAAGTCTGTACAGACAGCACCCGTAGTCAGGATCGAACCTGGGTCTCTGGCACTGCAAGGCAGCAACTCTTCCACTGCCCCACCCATGCCGCCCCTTTTTAAGTAGCTTTTACATAGGCACATGGATATGTAATGAGGGATATAGATCATTTCCTGCCCATTCATGTGTATGTCTAAATGCCATTTAAAAATTGCCATCATACTTCCACATCCCCATGGCAATGTACTCTGTGCACCTACCACACTTTGTGCAAAAAACTTGCCTTGCAAATTTCATGTAAACCTTCCCCTCTCACCTTAAGCATATATCCTCTTTATTTTCCACCCTGGGAAAAAAAGACTCTCTCTATTTACCCTATCGACGCCTCTCAAAATTGTATATACTTCAGTCATGTCGTCCTTCAACATCCGACACCCTAGCAAAAACAATCCAAGATTGTCCAATTTCTCCTTATGGTTGATTTGATACACTCCATTCCAGGCAACATCCCGGTGACAAGAACTGCAATACTGTAAATGTAGCCTAACCAAAGATTTATACGGCTGGAACGTTTATAGTCAATGCCATGACCCATGAAACCAAGCTTGTCATATACCTCCTTTATTACCCTGTCCACTTATGTTGCTGCTGTTTCTTTGAACTTGCTCCCCAAGATTCCTCTGGGCATCAATGCTCCCAGGAGTTCTGTCATTTACTTTATATCTTCTTCTTGCATTTGACCTCCAAAAATGCAACACTTCATGCTTGTCTGGATAAAACCCCATCTGCCATTTCTCCTCTCAAATTTCCAACTGATTAATATCCAGCTTTGAAGTATTCCTCACTTTCCACATCTCCATCAACCTTTGTGTTACCTGCAAACTCGCTAATCAGCCTGCCTAGTTTCATCAAATTTACTCTGTCATTTATGACCAAGCCAATTATGGACCCAATTTACCAACTCAATGTGGATCCCACATGACTTAACAAATCTATTTATCTTTGTTGTAAATGAACTCAATGGCGGACCTTTTCCTATGCTCTGGAATACAGATTTACCATCAGAGGAAATTTCTCCTCATCTCAGTCTTAAATGGCCCGCCTCTGATTATGACACTGTGACCCTTAGTGGCAGGTGCCCCAACCAGGAGAAACATCTAGAATTTTCCAAGTTTCAATAAGTTCGCTTCTCATTTTTCTAAACTCTAAAGAATACAGAATACAAGAATGGTACCTTTTCCAGTATGTTCCAACAGGGTCAAAGCATACAATATTATTAGTGAATCGTCAATACTTAAACTATTCTGGACACCTGTCAAAAAGTGACAGAATGGTACTTTCCGCAACGAGTCAACAGGCAAATTACCATTAATCATATTCATTACATCATTTGAAACTGTATGAACGTTAATTTACTAGATTAATGAAACCAAACCATAACATACTGTTGGATCTTCATTAGGGTCATGTAAGTAGACATAATAGTGCTGGGGGGTTCGTTGCTCAGTAGTATCTTCTTGATTATATACTCCACTGCCTTCTGAGGTGGATAACGTTGAGGGGATACAAAATCCATCAGAAACTGAAGGGTCCCTTGCGAAAAGTTTTCATCAATGGTGCTGTTTATCATACTGCACTGTCTTTGAGAAATCAGTTCTGGTTCATTTGATATATTTCGGTAAGCTGCTGATGGTTGAGAATTTTGGTTCTTCTGATTGGAAGGGAGAAAAACAAACAATTGTGAAAAGCATGTTGGTCGCCAAGTTGGTGTAAAACAATTTGAAACACTGATCTCCTGGTTTGTGCTTTGTCCTGACTAAGATGGTTGTACAGACAAGGTCGAAAAGGCCAGGAGGTTCATGTAGATGAGAAAGATTGCTCGTCTCAGTCAATACTGAGTTAGCCGATCTCATCAGGAGTGCTTGATAGGCCTCCAGTTAGAAATGCACATCAGTCAGAGTTCCTATACCCTCTGGGCCATCTTGGTTGAAACTGAGGCACGGTAAGAATGGGCCTTACCTTGGCAACCTCCATTCTCAAACAGAACCTGGTTAATAATTCGGTCACATTAGAATGGTGGACATACGCGGAAAGCATCAGATTGGGATGATACCCTAGCCAGGCATCAGTGCCTTCAGGAACAGCAAAAAATTGTAAGAACTTCTTGAAATAAATAAGGAAAAGAATCCTGAGCATTGGCAATTGTACTGGGAAATTAAATGTAAATACTGCAAACACTCACATATCTGCCATGCTAAGGGTGGTGGCGCTGGATTTGGGAAATGTTCTGGTCTATTACATATTACTTATATTAATACCACCGCACCACGTTATTTCACATTTTATTAGATGCACAAAAGACTTTCTTGTGAGCCTGGTGAACTTAATGAGTGCAGGAAACGGGGCCCTGGTGAATTCAAAGGGTGCCCTGCAGAACCTGATGCTGAACCTGTGGAATTTTCAAACATTTATACGGCAGATTTTTTATGTTTTACTGTATAACATTCCTATCTCTTCCCACTTACAAGTTATTGTCGTCTCTTTACACTACCTACCTATGCTACATAGCCAGCAATAATTCCTGAACATCTGCCAACTCTGTTTGATTTAGCTGCTGGAGCTTTGTAACAGCATATTTCACCTCCTGCTATTAACTCAAGTACATAAGACAAAATGTAATAAAAAAGGAACTTTGGATTCTGGTTCATACTAAAGAGAGACACAAAATGCTGGAGTAACTCAGCGGGTCAGGCAGCATCTCTGGAGAAAATAGATAGATGATGGATTGGATTGGGACCCTTCCTCAGACTCCAAAGAAGGTCTGAAAAAGGGTCCTGACCTGAAACGTCATTTTCTCCAGAGATGCTGCCTGACCTGCTGAGTTACTTCAGCATTGTGTGGCTATCTGAAGTACATGAGGTGCCTGCTATACGCAAACCTTGTGAGAATGAGAACACAGCGTGTTGTAAATTGTGCGAAAAGACAAGTTAATCTTATACAGTGCCCTCCATAATGTTTGGGGCTAAGACCCATCATTTATTTATTTGCCTCTGTACTCCACAATTTGAAATTTGTAATAGAAAAAATCACGTTGTTAAAGTGCACACTGTCAGATTTTAATAGAGGCCACTTTTATACATTTTGATTTCACCACGTAGAAATTCCAGCAGTGTTTACACATAGTCCCCACATTTCAGGGCACCATAATGTTTGGGACACAGCAATTTCATGTAAATGAAAGTACCCGGTAGTCATGTTTAGTATTTTGTTGCATATCCTTTGCATGAAGTCTGCGATTCATGGACATCACCAATTGCTGTGTGTCTTCTCTGGTGATGCTCTGTCAGGCCTGTATTGCAGCTATCTTTAGCTTATGCTTGTTTTGGGGGCCAGTCCCCTTCAGTTTTCTCTTCAACATATAAAAGGCTTGCTTATTTGGGTTCAGACCAGGTGATTGACTTGGCCACTCAAGAATTGACCATTTTTTAGCTTTGAAAAACTCTTTAGAAACATACTTGCTTTAGCTGTATGTTTGGGATCATTGTCTTGCTGTAAAATGAACCGCCGGCCAATGAGGTTGGAGGCTTTTATTAGAATTTGAGCAGATAGGATGTGTCTATACATTTCAGAATTCATTATGCTACTACCATTAGCAGTTGTATCATCAATGAAGATAAGTGAGCCAGTACCTTCAACAGCCAGACATGCCCAGGCCATAACACCCCCACCACCGTTTTTCACTAATGAGGTGGTTATGCTTTGGATCTTGGGCAGTTCCTTCTCTCCTCCATAGTTTGCTCTTGCCATCACTCTGATATATTAATCTTTGTCTCATCCGTCCACAAGTCCCTTTTCCAGAACTGTGGTTGCTCTTTTAAGTACTTCTTGGCACACTGGAAGCTGGCCAACATTTTTGCAGCTAACCTGTGGTTTGCATCTTGCAGTGTAGCCACTGTTCATGAAGTCTTCTGCAGACAGTGGTCATTGACAAATCCACACCTGACTCCTGAAGAGTGTTTCTGATCTTTCGGACAGGTGTTTGGGAAATTTTCTTTATTATAGAGGGAATTCTTCTGTCATCAGCTGTGGTGGTCTTCCTTGGCCTGCCAGTCCCTTTGCGATTAGTAAACTCTCTTTCTTCTTAATGATGTTCCAAACAGTTGATTTTGGTAAGCCAGGCTGATGTCTCTAACAGTTTTATTCTGGTTTCTCATCTCATAATGGCTTCTTTGACTTTCATTGGCACAACTTTGGTCATGTTGATAAACAGCAATACAAGTTTCCAAAGATGATGGAAGGACTGGAGGAAAGACTAGGTGTTGAGAGCTCTCTTATATCTGCATTAAGGAGGCATTGAGAACATACCTGAGCAATTACAAACACCTGTGAAGCCATGTGTCCCAAACATTATGGTGCCCTGAAATTGGGGGGGGGGGGACACTATGTATAAACACAACTGTAATTTCTACATGGTGAAACCAAAATGTATAAAAGTAACCTTTAATAAAATCTGACAATGTGCACTTTAACTACGTGTGATATTTTTCTATTGCAAATCTCAAATTGTGGAGTACAAAGACAAATAAATAAATGATGTGTCTTTGTCCCAAACATTATGGAGGGCACTGTTTTGTTGTTTTTCATTTGGTAATCCTAACTGTCTTACACGGTAAGGTTTTAATGTATATATTACATGCAAATTACAAACTCCGGTTTTGCAAAGACCACTACAAAGTTAAAACGGAGTAAATCTTTAAAGACATTTTAGTTTGCAGTTTTTGACATTACAGAATCTGTAGCACATTCCCTGATTACCTACAAATAATGAGACAATAAACACTGATAAATGTAGGACTAGAGCCCCTGTCCCACTTAGGAGACCTAAACAGCAACCTCTAGTGACCTTGCCCGTCACCCAAAAAAAATCAGGATCGAGGTGACCTACAACCTCGTACCACCTCCCACGCATATGTCGAAAACCTTCCTCGACTATGAAGAAAACCGGCTTCGACTAAACCTGCGACTAAAAAATAATTGATTTTTAAAACGGCAGCCTATTATTAGTTGAGGCTGGTTTTAAACATGATGAAAAAATAGCAGCAACCTAGACGAAGCCTCGACCACGCGGAAACCACTTTCGACCATTAGGGAGAGTGACCAAAACCTCCGGTGACCTCATGGAAACCTTGGGTGGCGGGCAAGGTCACCAGAGGCTGCCGTTTAGGTCTCCTAAGTGGGACAGGGCTTAAAAGTCTTTAGCACTCTCCACACTCTTCTAAGCAATAAAACTAATATCTTGTCAAAAGGTCGACAGGAGCACTATTTGTTTGTGGTTAGTAAGGTATGCTCCACTTATTGGCAACTCTCAGAAACATTCAAATGGGCAATTGCCTGCAATAGGATATTTACTTTTGCCTGGACAAGATTCTTATTTGTGGGTTTATTTGTGGCTTCCCTCTTATATTATGCCAAGGGATGGGAAGAGTGCAAAAACCATGAGACGGTGCAAGGAATTTGTTCAGAGGAAAGGCAAAGCGGACACAAAGCCAGGAGAGAAAAGAAAATGAAGAGATGAACCAAATGGTAAAAAAATAAGAAAACAAATACAAGCTTGAACCACTGTAAAATTACTACACAAAAGTTACAAGACGTAATAGAGAAGGTGACCCATCAGAATTTAAAAACACTTTAATCATTCAAACAGAGTTTCTATCATCAAGAGGATATAATTTAGAAGTATCAATGCAACATACCTGAAACGGATGCCACGGCTGCAGGAATAGTTTTAGAAATGTTCATTAGAGACATTAAATAAAATAATATTCTTACTTAAAATCTATAGGCCTATAATTTATCTGTGCAACAGCAGAACAAAACAAAGACGAAAATGATGTGAACTTAGCATTCCCCAATTTTGCTCACCTTTTTTTGGGAATTAACGCAGTCACTCATGATGTAAGATTTTTGTGTGCCCTGTGCCGATTCCCCGTCTCACCCAAGTAACATCACTGGAAATGCCTGAGATTAATTTCCAGTGAAACTTTCAACCACATTGCTCATGCTGCTCCCTCGGGTGCTGTCTGTGTGGAGTTTGCACTTTCTCCCTGTGATTGCATGAGTATCCTCCAGTGCCCCTGTTTTCTCCCACATTGCAAAGACACGTGGCTTTGTAGACTAATTGACCTCTCTAAATTGCCCCTAACGTGTAGGGAGTGGATGAGAAAGTGGGATAACAAAAAACTAGTGTGAGCGGGTGATTGAAGGTCAGCATGACCACTGAGACCTGCAGCCAAATGACCTACCAGAGCTCCAACTTACTATACCGTCTAACCATCCTATCACCATCTAGAAAGCGCTCCTGACTTGCCATCTACCTCTTGGACTATCTTTTATCGGACTTTACTGAACTTTATCTTGCACTAAACGTTATTCCCTTTATCCAGTATCTCTACACTGTGGACGGCGATTATAATCATTTGTAGTCTTTTTGCTGACTGGCTAGCACGCAACAAAAAGCCTTTCACTGTACTTCGGTACACATGACAACTAAACTAACTCTCTTATAGTCATACCATAGTTATACGCAGAGCACTGTACAAGTCTCTGCAAAACAAATCTAAATTAGGGGTAACCCAATCTGGGATTCCAGTCACCCTCAGATGGTTTCAACAGGTCCCACCTCAAAATTAACTGGAAGGAAATGCCTTAAGAAATTCCGCAACAAGAGGAATGGTTGCCTCTTCTAATCACTTCAGGAGTGAAATGGTTCATCACTTCAGAAATCAATGGAAAAAAACATTTTACAACAAAGATGGGACCAAATAACTTCTCCACCTCTCCTTGCAGCTCAAACCACTGCAAGTATGTAGCTCTAAAACGACTTCTACCACAAAAGAGGCAACACCCGGGGGCAGTGTCAGCAGGGAGTCAGTCTCAGCAACTTCGATGGATGAGAAGTGGTGAAGCTTTCCTGATGGCTGGGTGAAGATTCTGCACAGGCTTCTGAAGAGTTGTGTGTAGAGGCAGGATTGTACAGGATAGTGGGTCTCTACATGGGCTCTGTGCTCTTTGTGAATGCCTGCGCGATATTGAGGTCCTGCAATGCAACCAAATGCTCATTCCAGGTATAAATGCAAAAGTTCTGAATGTAGAGGGTTGCCTACTTAATTGGTGGAACTTTTTTTGTTCTTCTGCAATGCAGCAGTGAGGGGCAAAGTGTGCTAAGTGGTTTGCCTGCGCAGAGATAGCCTGCAAGGATCATGAGGCAAGTTTTCACGACCGATTTTGATTTTGAGAACAGCACATCAATTTCCAGCCTCGCTTCAGCTCAAGAGATATGTAGGAAATAACAGCAGATGCTGGTTTAAATTGAAGGCAGACACAAAATGCTGGAGTAACTCAGCGGGACAGGCAGCATTTCTGGAGAGAAGAAACGGGCAACGTTTCGGGTTGAGGCCTTTCTTCAGATTGAAGTCAGGGGAGTGGGCGGGAGAGAGATAGAATGTAATCAGGGACAGTGAGACTGGTGAGAGAACTGGGAAGGGGGAGGGGATGGAGAGAGAGAGGGAAAGCAAGGGCTATTTGAAGTTGAGAAGTCAATGTTCATGCCGCTGGGGTGTAAGCTATCCAAGTGAGGTGCTGTTCCTCCAATTGGCGCTGGGCCTCACTCTAACAATGGAGGAGGCCCAGAACAGAAAGGTCAGATTTGGAATGGGAGACTGAGCAACCGGGAGATCAGGTAGGTTAAGGCGGACTGAGCGGAGGTATTCAGCAAAACGATCGCCGAGGCTGCTCTTGGTCTCGCCGATGTACAGAAGTTGACACTTGGAACAGCGGATACAGTAGATGAGGTTGGAGGAGGTGCAAGTGAACCTCTACCTCACCTGACAAGACTGTCGGGGTCCTTGGATGTAGTCGAGGGGGGAGGTAAAAGGTCAGGTGTTGTATCTCCTGCGGTTGCAGAGATATCCATCCTATTGTTGTTACCGTACTTAATTATTGCACACACCGTATTCAGTCATATAAACAAGAGGTCATTCAAAACACAAGACCTAATCAGAGGTTAAAGGAGAGAATCATTTGCACTTAAAAAGTGTTGTTCTGAAACAGAGTTGATCAGCCAACATTAACATCCAAACTATTGCTGATTCTCAATTGGGTTCGAACATAACATAAAATCCAGACCAATACCCCAAGTCACAAACATCACCAGTAACTTTTCTTGCCTGGTGGAAGGGGTCAAAAAGCTTGGTAATAAAAGTGAAGAAACTTAAATTTATTGAAATGAAAATGCTTTGACAGATTTGATCATGTTACACATGACACAATTAAACCAGGCACATTAAGAGGACAGATCTCACCCTAAGTTTCATGCAAATATTTAAATAGGGTTAGACCTCTCAAGGCAGAAAGAAATTCATGGTGAAACAGCCCGGATACGAACTTCTTTTTGAAAATCTTTTTGCATCTCCATGTAAAGGGCCACGCGAGATGATACCTTAAATGTATAGATCCGTAAGTGTTATATTATATTTCAGCCTTCAACCATTAGTGGCCATTTTTTAATTATGCATGTCTTACCTTGTGCCAATTTTCTTTTCTACGCCGCTTAACAAACAAGTGTTGAACTGGCACTCCCATAAAATAACGAAAACTTTGCAACAATTCTTTGTCTATTGAGCTGTTTGGCTTCACTTCCTTAGCCACATTTGAAGTCAGTGAACGGCTTTCAGACTTGTCTGATGAAAGAATCCGATCTTCAGGCCGTTCCAAATCCAGTACATTGTCCCATGCATTGCTTTCCATTGGTAAAGAACGTAATTCATTTTCATTTGTTTTCTGTCTTGGAAGTTGCTTCCAAGGCTTCACCTCTGGTGCATTTATGTTGGGAGGATAGTGGTAAGTGCTCATTTCAAAATCCTCAGAATTCTGAGGTATCAGTGGTGGTAGATCCTCAATATCCATACTAAAGCCTGCCTCAGGTTCATCAACCGTGTGATCAGTTTCATCAAAGCCACTTTTAAGATAGTCCTCCAAAAGGCCTCCAGCACTACTTGGTGACGAACATGGAATATGTCCATCGGGTGAAAATGTTTCCAGAGATTCCACATCACTATTTATACTAGTGTCCATCGTTGAATCCACACTGCAAACAGAGTTGCTACTCATTTCACTTAATCTTCGACAGAAGTCCCCATTTGTTGCAGTGATGCGAGGATCCTTTCTTTCATCAGGGCCGATAAAGTCCAGTTCTGGCAATGGTTCTTCGTTGGAAAAGTTACTGGAAACTGGGAACAACAAATTATCTTCAGTTAACGGTTCAATGGATAAAAGAGGGGGAGTTTTGAGGTCAGGGTCTTCCATGCCAACTACCCAGTCAGACCGTAACCCAAGAGACAGATGCTCTTCTTTACCATCTGTCAGATCATCATCGGAATCCAGCATAATATGATTCCAATTGCTGGAGGCAGGAATCTGTGGGCTTTGCTTTGCTTGGTAACAGTTTGGTGAATTGTCCCGCATACCTATTGTGTCTTCTTTAGTGCGCTTCACTTGATTGCGCACTTCATTCTCATCTCCAGTCAAATCAATATTCTCCTGAAAGCAGAAAAAAAAGAAATGTCCACGTATGTTTTTTTGGGAATTTAAGAAACCTCCTGCTTAAGGCACAATATGCTCAGACTACATCTCCAAACGGTCCGGAGATTCTGATAGTGATTGTCAGCTAAAACCCTGAGCATCAATTACTTGGTGTCGTGTGGCAGCACAAATCCAATGACGATTCAGCTGACTGCCCGACTGAATTGAAGAGAAGGGACAGCAGCTTTGAATGAAAAAGCTGTGGAGAACTAATTTCATTTCAACCCCCCCCCCCCCCCCCCCCCCCCCCCCCCCCCCCCCCCCGATGGAAGTGGAGTCAGGGTCCTCATTATATGCATTTTAATAAAATGTTTCACATAATACCACTTTAAAAGACCGATTAACAAATGGATTCTAATTCCTCAGATTAGCAGCAGCACAGGTCTTTTAGTGTCAGCTTGTTCCAAATAAGAAAGATGAAAAGTACAGGCAGCCTGTGGGTTACGCAAGGATTCTATTCTTTGAGAACTGTCCATAAATGTATTTCTCCTTCATTTTGAAATGTCCATATGCTAGTGTAACCCATATTGTATCACACTACATACACTTGCTATAATTCTTTCATTTCAGTTAATATTCACCTAAACACTACATATAATTAAATTAATGAATTCTATACAGTATCTGGTCATTAATGAATATTACAAAACATATTTAGTCAGAGGGTGGTGAATCTGTGGATTATTTTGCCACAGAAGGCTATGGAAGCCAGGTCAGTGGCTATTTTTAAGGAAGACAGATAGATTCTTGATTAGTACAAGTGTCAGAGGTTACGGGGAGATGGCAGGACAATGGGGTTCGGAGGGAGATGGATCAGCCATGATTGAATGGCGGAGTAGACGATGGGCCGAATGGTCTAATTCCACTCCTATTCCTTATGTCATTATATTATTATTATTGTTAAGACTAGCTAGAGAAATGCTTCAAAAGGTGTATGGAAGAACTTGAGTTGTGAGATTTCCATAAGTCAGGTCATCCATAATGTACATAGTCCTGCACATTGAAACATTAATGTTGCTGTTGGGCAGTCTGCTATATTGATGTCCGATTGCCAACTGGAGAAGTGGTAGAACTAATTTTATTTCAACCCCCCCCTGAAGTGGAGTCAGGGTCCTCATTATATGCATTTTAATAAAATGTTTCACATAATACCACTTTAAAAGACCGATTAACAAAAATGCTGATGAATCGGAAATGTCATAGAAACATAGAAAATAGGTGCAGGAGGAGGCCATTCGGCCCTTCGAGCTAGCAACGTCATTCATTGTGATCATGGCTGATGGTCCCTAATCAATAACGAGTGCCTGCCTTCTCCCCATACCCCTTGATTCCACTCGCCCCTAGAGCTCTATATAACTCTCTCTTAAATCCATCTAGTGATTTGGCCTCCACTGTCCACTGTGTCAGGGAATTCCACAAATTCGCAACTCTCTGGATGAAAAAGTTTTTTCTCACCTCAGTCATAAATGGCCTCCCATTTATTCTAGGACTGTGCCCCTGGTTCTGGACGCCCAACATTGGGAACATTTTTCCTGCATCTAGCCTGTCCAGTCCTTTTATAATGTTATATGTTTCTATAAGATCCCCCTCATCCTTCTAAACTCCAGTGAATACAAGCCTAATCTTTTCAATTTTTCTTCATATGACTGTCCAGCCATCCCAGGGATCAATCTCGCGAACTTACGCTGCACTGCCTCAATCACAAGGATGTCCTTCCTCAAATTCGGAGACAAAAACTGTACACAATACTCCAGATGTGGTCTTACCAGAGCCCTACACAACTGCAGAAGAACCTCTTTACTCCTATACTGAAATCCTCTTGTTATGAAGGCTAACATTCCATTAGCTTTCTTCACTGCCTGCTGTACCTGCTCGCCAACTTTCAGTGACTGGTGTACAAGGACACCCAGGTCTCGCTGCACTTCCCCCTTACCTAACCTAATCCCATTAAGATAATAATCTGCCCCCTTGTTTTTGCCGACAAAGTGGATAACCTCACAGTTATCTATATTATACTGCATCAGCCACGCATCTGCCCACTCACTCAACCTGTCCAGGTCACCCTGCAACCTCCTAACATCCTCTTCACAGTTCACACTGCCAACCAGCTTTGTGTCATCCGCAAACTTGCTAGTGTTGCTCCTAATTCCCTTACAAATCATTAATATAACAGTTGCGGCCCCAACACCGAGCCTTGCAGCATTCCACTCGCCACTGCCTGCCATTCTGAAAAGGACCCGTTCACTCCTACTCTTTGCTTCCTATCTGCCAACCAATTTTCTATCCATGTCAACACCCTACCGCCAACACCATGCGCTCTAATTTTAGTCACCATACTCCCATGCGGGACCTTATCAAAGGTTTTCTGAAAGTCTAGATACACTACATCCACTGGCTCCCCTTCATCCATTTTACTTGTCACGTCCTCAAAAAATTCCAGAAGATTAGTCAAGCATGATTTCCCTTTCATAAATCCATGTTGACTTGGACTAATCCTTTTACTGCTGTCCAAATGCCCCATTATTATCTCTTTAATAATTGACTCCAGCATCATTCCCACCACCGAAGTCAGGCTAACTGGTCTGTAATTCCCCGTTTTCTCTCTCGCTCCTTTCTTGAAAAGTAGGATAACATTAGCTATCCTCCAATCCACAGGAACTGATCCTGAATCTATTGAACATTGGAATATGATCACCAATGCGTCCACTATTTCAAGAGCCACCTCCCTGAGGACCCTGGGATGCAGACCATCCGGCCCAGGGGATTTATCATCCTTCAGTCCCATTAGTCTACCCAATACTATTTCTCGCCTAATGAACATTTATTTCAGTTCTTCTACCTCCTTAGATCCTCTGTCCTCCAGTACATCTGGGAGATTGTTTGTGTCTTCCTTAGTAAAGATAGATCCGAAGTACCTGTTCAACTCTTCTGCCATTTCCTTGTTACCCATAATAATTTTGCCCGTGTCTGCCTTCAAGGGACCCACATTTGACTTTGCTACTCTTTTTCCCTTAACATATCTAAAGAAGCTTTTACTGTCCTTTATATTCCTGGCCATATTCCCCTCTTACTTCATCTTTTCAGCCCATATTGCCCGTTTTGTTTCTTTCTGTTGTCCTATGAAAGTTTTCCAATCCTCTGGCTTCCGGCTACTCTTTGCTGTGTTATACATCTTTTCTTTTAGTTTTATTCTATCCCTAACTTCTCTTGTCAGCCACGGTTGCCTCCCACTCCCCTTAGAATTTTTCTTCCTTTTTTGGAATGAAATGATCCTGCGTCTTCCGGATTATGCCCAGATGTCAATGTCAACTTGGATAGAAATTTGACTTAAAATTGTAAATCATGCAAAACTTTTTTAGACTGGAGGATATGAGGCAGTGGAACACTTAAAAAAAAAAAAAGTTACATCATCATTCTGAGCAAAGATCCTATAGATAGACCAAGATAGACCACTCCTGCTAAATGCAATGGGCTGATGTGTAGTACGCAACGGAACGGAACGTGGGATTTTTACCAAATAATTTTTATTTTTACGAGGATGTTTCCGCAACCGGCTTCCGTCTTAACACTATTATCCTATGGGATCTTTGGTGCGTAGACGGAAGCCGGTTACAGAAATGGGGCCTTAAATTACCCATGAATCTGCCCATGACCGTACTACATCTTTTTCGTCGAGTGAACCATCTTGCTCGCTATAGGATCTTTGATTCAGAGTGGTGAATGCAGGAGTTGGAGTATCATGTTACAACTGTACACAACATTTGTAACAGCTCCATTTGGAGTGCTGTGTACAGTTCTAGTCGGCCTACTTAGAATTTCTGTGACATGATAGCAACTCAAAGATTCATGTTGAGATCTCACATTTACCCTCACTGATTTTAATTTAAAACTCTGAATGCCTGCTCATTTCTATTCGGTTACCAAAACTTACAGTACTGGCCCTGACAGCAACTCAATTGGTATTCAGAGAAATCTCAGCCACTGCAGGATTCAAGAGTCAAGAGTTTTTCATAGGTCCTGAAATGGAACAATGAAATTCTTACTTGCAACAGCATAACATATATGTAAACATAGAACACTGTAAAACCTATAATAATCAGCAACAAAAAGTTCGAAAAAACCAAACAGGCAAATAAATAGACAATAGTGCAAAGTCAATGTCCACAAGTCTATTTAGTTCGGAGCCTATTTGGAGGTGGTGGTGTTTAATAGGCTGATGGTTGCAGGGAAGAAGCTGTTCCTGAACCTGGACGTTACAGTTTTCAGGCTTCTATACCTACTGGATCTATTCCTGTTTGGGTTGCCAGTAGAGCTTCTAGATTAATACTTCCCTTATGACCCTTGTAGTCAAATATTCATAGCCATTAATAGAAGCCATTTTTGAATAGAGCAAAAGAGACAACAGTAGTTAATAGAAAAGGCCAATGCCAATTCTTGCACCTCTTTGAAATGACAGATTAGGTGGATGGGAGCACCAGACAAGGGTTAGCTCTTAGATCTATCCAAGGAGCTGTACCCACTAGACTTCTGTGGGATGTGCTGTCTCACATGCAGTGATCAGGTTTGTGTGATCGCTGGTTGGTGCGGACTCGGTAGGCCGAAGGGCTAGTTTCCACACTATCTCTAAAACAAAAAAAATAAAGCAGAACCGTCAAAGATACCAAATAATGAATTATCTCTGGTTTAACTAAGATTTAAATGACATTGGATGACTTTAATCGCTTTCTTTCCAACTTTGTTAGTTCATTTAGAATGATTGCATTGTATGAATGAGTTAATTCCCTTGCAGTTGGTAGCCTCCACACCAATTAAAGGCCAACTAGGTACAGTATGTTGGTGCTGGTTCCCCACCGGAAGCGATAAGGAATCTCCACAGCTTTGTGTCCCCATGCTTCACTCTGTCAAGTCCGATGAAAGCGTTTCTACTCTCACCTTTCTCCAATGGGGGGTTCACTACCAGGGCGCTGTTGGCAAATTAACCGTGGACATTTGACCGCAACTATTGGACTTCTAAAGTTCACAAGTTCATAAGCAGAAATTCCCAAGTTGCTTGCCCAAGTTCCCAGTTTGGCTGATGTTATCCTGAAAAATCCAGGCCAATATATTAGCTATTTGATCTCAAACTCTGTTACATATAACATATGTAGAAAAATTACCGGTGCTCCAGAATCTTTTTATAAGTACAAATCGAAACAAAGAATTGTGCTGTCATTGCATTCTAAATACATTACAATTGGTTGCTTTGATGTCACAATTTATAGTTTAAAGCCAGTTCTCTTTGTTTATATTCAACAATTGAATTTGATGAGCAAAACAATTTTTTTTTAAATTGTTAACCTACATAAAGAGATAATATTTTTTCATGTGATCTTCATAGTGAAGGGTAAGATTGGGAGGAATAGGAAGGCCTGGATAAGAGATATAGAGGCTGGTCAAGAAAACAAACAGGCATGTGCCACATAAAGGAAGCTGGGATCAGGTGAATCTCTTCAGGAATATATGGAGTGTCGGGGTGCATTTAATAAGGAAATCGGGAGGGCAAAGCGGGGCATGGGATAGTTATGGCAAAGGAGAATCCAAAAAGATTCGACAAGTATATCCAGTGCACAAGAGCAAGCAGAGAGAGAATTGCGCCTCTTTAAGATCAATGAGGTTGCCTATGTGTGAAAGCACAAAAGATGGGTAGTGGGAAGTAACAAGAGGGCAATCTTCATTGTATTTACTGTGAACAAAGACATGAATGCTGGGGAATCGGTGGAAGGTAATAGTGTTGTTCACATTGGAGAAGAGGGGGTACTGGAGGTCTGTAAATGCATTAAGGTTGATACATCCCCAGGATCTGATCAAGTATATCCTAGGACAGTGTGGGAAGCTAGGGTGAAGATTTGCAGGCAAAACTGGCAGGCAGAGAAATGTGTAGCATTGACAGCGATGGATAAGGTACTGGAAGTCTGGAAGGTGGTTAATGTTGTGCCTCTATTTAAGAAAGGATACAAGTAAAAGCCTAAGAAATATAGACCAATGTTCCTTAAATCAATAGTGTGGAAGTTACTGGAGGGGATTCTGAGATATAAGAATCATATGCATTTGCAAAAGCAAGACTGATTAGACATAATCATTGTAGCTTTGTGCGGGAGAAATCATGTCTCACCAATTTGATTGAGTTTTTTGAAGTGACCAGGAAGATTGATAAGAACAGTGACATCTACATGGAATTTAACATGGTCTCTGACAAGGTAAGGCATGGTAGGTTGGTTTGGAAGATTAGATCACATAGAATCTGGGACAAGCTAGCCAACTGGATACAAAATTGGTTTGAAGGTTGGAAACAGAGGGTGGTGGTAGAGGGTTAATATTTCAGACTGGAGATCTGCAACAAGTAGTATGCTACAGGGATAACTGCAGCGTCCATTGTTGTTGCAGAGTTGGTACGTTTGCGGTTGTCACTAAAATTGGTGGTATAGCGGATAATGAATGAAATTATTCGAGATTTCAATGGCATGTTGATCAACAGGGCCAAAGGGTGAGGAGTGGCAGATGGAGTTCAATTCAGATACACGCAAGGTGTTGCATTTAGGTGGAGCAAACCCGAGTAGGACCTATACAAAATTTGATAGGGGGGGCCAGTGTAATGAAATATATGCAGGATTCAAGGATTCAGATCAATTAATGGAGAAAGAACATCCTGAAGAGCTCAAATAACAATTTATTAAAGCAAAATAGAAGTACAGAAAAACTATCAATAAAGTAACAATACAAAATAACAGGACTCACACTCCTCTGTGAGACTTGTCTGCACTGGCTGGCCACACACCACGGTCCAAGCTCTCTCACTCCCTCAGGGTAAAGTTCATCTTTCTCTCCCCCCAAAGGTGAAGCTTCACTCTAACGGTGGAAGCATGCACTTATATAATAACTTTATCTCTAAGAAGAACAGGTGACTATGTGCCAAAACTAGTTATCCTCCTATGTACCATAATAGCATGAGTAATGTGTCCAATTTGCTGAGCTAGTTTTGGATGTCTCTAGGAAGACAAAGCTTATCTTAGTGACATCGCAGGTAGCCATATCA
This sequence comes from Okamejei kenojei, assembly GCA_035221665.1. Classification (NCBI taxonomy): domain Eukaryota; kingdom Metazoa; phylum Chordata; class Chondrichthyes; order Rajiformes; family Rajidae; genus Okamejei; species Okamejei kenojei. The sequence goes on from CM069141.1 coordinate 26,547,433, forward strand.
TTTACCGGTCCCTTCATGTTAGCCTAGGCCAGGAGTGTCAAACTAGCAGGCCGCATCTGGCCCGCGAAGGGGTCCAATCCAGCCCGCAGGATGAGTTGGGGGAAAAAAAGTATATTTATGACCATTTATTATGTATCTGGACACTGTACACCAAAGACATTGACAAAAATGCTGGAGTAACTCAGCAGGACAGGCGGCATGCCAGAGGTGAGAATGAACATTTAACAATTAATTAAACCGTCACTTGATTCGGGTGGGACCCACTGCTCGTGCAAGCGGCGGAGGGGGAGTGCGAGGCTGCGCCGCCGCCATTTGAATCGCGCTGGCGGTTGGGCATGCCCCCCCCCCCCCAACCCTGGCGCCGCAATGGATGCTCCCGGCACCCGGTTCATCATTGCCATTGGCGACTGCCTCCTCACTGCGCTGATGGCGGTCGCTCCCGGCCCTCAGGGCGGAGTGCAGTGTCCCTCCGGACACCGCTTGCCGGCAGGTGAGGCATCGGCTAAATTTGCCGATCACCTGACGCACCGCCCCCCAGACCAGACACCTCCTCCTCCCCAGACCAGACACCCCCTCCTCCCCAGATCAGACACCCCCTCCTCCCCATACCAGACACCCCCCTCCCCCATTCCAGACACCCCCCTCCTCCCCAGACCAGACATTCCCTACCAGACCAGACATCCCCTCCCAGACCAGACATCCCCACCCCATACCAGACACCCCCTCCAGAACAGACACCCCCCTCCCCCACAGACCAGACATCCCCTTCTCCCCAGACCAGACACCCACCCCAGACCAGAGGCTAACCAAATTAGAGGCAAACTGTGTTCATTGTCTGAGTTTGATTGCTGGAAGCGGGCTAATAAAAATGAGGTGCAGTTGTGTAGCTTACATTTACAAATTGTTTCGTTTGGTCTACATTTGTGTGTGCTAATGTTCAATTTCAAATGGTTTATTAATGGAAAGGGTATGGCTCCCAACACAATCTTAGCCAAAATAGCATAGTTTTTTTCTCTCTCTCTCTCTCTCTCTCATCACAACTTTCTTGTAGCCTGCGACTGTAAGTTAATACCAATCTTAAAAGTAATGCTTGCTAGGCAACCTTCTTCACAAGAAACAAAATTCGTAAAGTGAAATACTTTGTAGTAATAGCAGAGAGTGAGACACATGAGAGCAGGTTGAAAAAACAAAGGCAACGAAAGCTGTGGGAGCACGCACGCATGCATTCGCGCGTGCACAACTGATCCGGCCCGCGTGAAGTCGCATTTTGCCCAATTCGGCCCGTGACCTCAAATGAGTTTGACACCCATGGCCTAGGCATACTTCATTCTTCTTGATTTTCTATGCAGTGTTTGAAATGTGGCACTGTTACTGTAGCTGACAACACCATTTTAACTGACATAGTCTGCTTAACCCTTACATTACACCCTGGGGAGTGTTGTAGAAGAGAGAGACCCAGGACTGTGGTACATAGTTCTATGAAGGTGGTGACAAATGTAGACAGGGTGGTGAAGAAGGCGTTTAATACACTTTCCTTCATCGGTCAGTGTATTGAGTGCAGGAGTTGGGGCATTACTTTATAGCTGAGCAGGACAATGGTAAAGCCCTATTTGAAATGCTGCGCATAGCTCTGGTCACCCTGCTATAGGAAGGATGTCATTAAATTGGAAAGGGTGCAAAATAATTTACAAGGATATTGTATCGTCTGGAGTATTTGAACAATCAGAAGCAGATAGTTAGACTGGGTCTTATTTCCATGGCATGTAGGCTTATTTCCATGGTATCTCTGCCACAGAAGGCAATGGAGGCCAGTTCACTGGATGTTTTCAATAGAGAGTTAGATAGAGTTCTTTGGGCTAAGGGAATCAAGGGATATGGGGAGAAAGCAGAAACGGCGTACTGATTTTGGATGATCAGCCATGATCATATTGAATGGCAACTTGGTCAGCAAAAGCTCATAAGCTATAGGAGCAGAATTAGGCCATACAGCCCATCAAGTCTACTCCATCAGTCAATCATGGCTGAACTACCTTCCCTCTCAACCCTATTCTCCTGATGTCTCCCTGTAACCTTTGACACCCTTACTAGTCACGAACCTGTCAATCTCTGTTTTTAAAAATATCCATTGACTTGGCCTCCACAGCCTTCTGTGAAATCCTGATTCACCACCCTCTGACTAACAAAATTCCTTATCTCCTTTCAAAAGTTCATGTCATATTCAAAAGGCTGTGCCTTCTGGTCTTAGGCTCTCCCACTAGTGGAAACATCTCCACCTCCACTCTATCCAGGTCTTTCACTTTGTGGTAAGTTTCAATGAGGTCCTCCCTCATCCATCCATCCTTCAGTGAGTGCAGGCTCAGAGCCGTCAAAAATTCATCATATGTTAACCCAATCATCCCCAGGATCATTCTCATAATGGACAAGTTGGGTCAAAGTTCCTGTTCTGTATAGCTTTCTTACTCTTTAATGGGGGAACAAGAACACTAAGATCTGTTGAAGAATCTTCAAACACAGAAGTTGCCTGACCTGCTGTGTGTTTCCAACAAAAAAAATCTAGATTTCCAGTGCCTGCTGGTTTTGATTTTCTCAAAAAGAAATGGCAAGGGTCAAAAAGATTAAAAAGGAACTGTAAGATGTGTGAATACCAGCTAAGGCTTCATTGTGATCCAACACTGTTTACCTGCAAAATGCCTACCAAGTGCTGCAGTAACAAAGCGGGTCAGGCAGCATCTCCGGAGAACATGGATCTATGTTCTTGATCAGACAGTTACTCTGTAGAACATGGATCGAGAGGGTCAAACAGCATATTTGGAGAACATGGATCTATATTCTTGATCGGACAGCTACTCTGAAGAACTTGGATCCAGAGGGCCAGGCAGGTCTCTCAAGAATGTGGATCCATGTTCTTGGTCAGGCAGCATCTATGACGAAAATGGATCCAGGTTCTTGGTCTGGCAGCAACTCTGAAGGAAATTGATCCATGTTCTACAGAGATATTGCCTGACCCTCTGAGTTACTCCAGCATGAGTTTCACCCGTTGAGTTTCTCCAGCATTTTTGTCTACCTTCGATTTTCCAGCATCTGCAGTTCCATCTTCAACAAAACTCTGAGTTACTCCAACATTTTGTGTATTTTTTGTAAACCAGCATGTGCAGTTCCTTGTATCTACTGTTTACTAGGAACCTGCCAGGACTGGGCTGCATTGTCTGATGTCTAAACATTATGACATCAGGATGAGGTGTTCCACACCAGGTCATCACAAATGTCCTCATTCTTCAGAGAACAGGGATTCCCCTCCCCCACTATAGATGAGGCTCGCACCAGGGTCTCCTCCATACCCCGCAACACTGCCCTCTCTCCCCATTCCCCCACTCGCAACAAGGGCAGAGTCCCCCTGGTCTTCACCTTTCACCCCACCAGCCGGCAAATACAACACATAGTCCTCCGCCAGTTTCGCCACCTCCAACGTGACCCCTCCACTCGCCACATCTTCCCATCTCCCCCCCTGTCTGCCTTCCACAAAGACCACTCCCTCCGCAACTCCCTTGTCAATTCTTCCCTTCCCTCCCGCTCTACCCCTTCCCCGGGCACTTTCCCTTGCAACCGCAAGAAATGCTACATTTGTCCCTTCACCTCCCCCCTCCACTCCTTTCAGGGACCCAAGCAGTCCTTCCAGGTCCGACAGAGGTTCACCTGCACCTCCTCCAACCTCATCTACGGCATCCGCTGCTCCAGATGCCAGATGATCTATATTGGTGAGACAAAGCGGAGGCTTGGCGATCGTTTCGCCGAACACCTCCGCTCAGTCCGCATTAACCAACCCGACCTCCCGGTGGCTCAGCACTTCAACTCCCCCTCCCATTCCGTATCCGACCTCTCGGTCCTGGGCCTCCTCCACGGCCACAGTGAGCAACACTGCAAGTTGGAGGAACAGCACCTCATATTCCGCTTGGGGAGTCTGCATCCTCTGGGCTTGAACATTGAATTGTCTCAATTCTGTTAGCCCTTGCTGTCTCCTCCCTTTCCCACCTCTCCCCCAGCCCTCGGGCCCTGGCATTCCCTCTATCTCTCTCCCCCACCCTAGTCGCACCAGCTTCTCATTTTCACACCACAAACAGCTTACAATGGGTTGTTCCCTTTATCATCGATACTTTTTTGCATATCTTTCATTCATTGTTCTTTATCTCTGCACATCACCGTCTATATCTCTCGTTTCCCTGATCCCTGACCAGTCTGAAGAAGGGTCTTGACCCGAAACGTCGCCTATCTCCTTCGCTCCTTAGATGCTGCTGCACCCGCTGAGTTTCTCCAGCCTTTTGTGTCCCCTCTAAACATTGTCACTGGGCCTGATGGGCGCATCCCAGTGACGTCACGGAGCCGCCAGCATAAAACATGGCGGCGCCCTGTCCCGACACGGCAGTCGGATGCACTCAGACACTTCCGCTTCGGATCGGTTACAAACGGCGCCCGCACTCACTCACCCCCACGGGGCGGAGCGGCCCCCGGCCCCGGCTTCGGCCCCGGCTCCACCTCCACTCCGAGCAGGTGTGTCGCGGCCGGCACATCCCGCACGCCTCGCTCTTCACCACCCGGGCCATCACCGTCACCCCCACAATCTCCACGTCGGAGTCGGAGCCGGAGCCGGAGCCGATCTCGATCACGTCTCCCATGTCTCCGCTCCCGCCCCACCCTCAGAGTTGCCGCCGCGGCTCCGTCCGAGCTTCAGCCGCGCGGTTTTTCCCCGATGGCGAGAGGGACTTGCGGAATGGACGGGAGACGGTGGTTTGGCCGCCAGCAACCGAGGAGCCTGCCGCCATGTTTTACACTGGCCCGGGAACTTCCTCACTACCGCCTCCTGTGGACGAGCCCAGCACTGCGGCAGCGCCACGCCCTGCAAGCACCTAATCCCTGCCAAGTCCAGCCCAGCACCCAGCAAGCGGCCGGAAGGCGCTGTCCCACTTGGGTGACCTAATTGGCGAGTTTAGGAGAGTATGAAAAATGACATGTTGAAGACCTCCTTCGACTATGTTGAAGACTAGCTACGACTACCCTCGATTACCTGCAACTAACATGCTGACCGAGTAAAAATGCCCCCAGAGTAAAAAAAGTATTGATTTTTTCCATAGCGAGATAGAGAGAGAGGGAATGCCAGGGCCCGAGGGCTGAGGGAGAGGTGGGAAGGGGAGGAGACAGCAAGGGTTAACAGAATTGAGAAAATTGATTTTTGGAATCGGGATACGAGGTTGGTGCAAGCATGGGGCTCTAAGGCCAGAAATCAACTATGGTCTTCCTGAAGGGCAGAACAGGCATTAGTAGCTAAATGATTTCACACTCTTCTATTTTTAATGTTCTTACTTATTAAGATGATAATTAGTTGCAAATGGAGTGGAACATTGCAAAAGTCAAATGCTGCTAATTAGAGTATGTGAGCAAAACACAAAGTGCTGGAGAAAATGGTGGATCAGGTGGCATCTGTGGAGCGAGTGGACAGATGACAGATCTTTCTTCAATCAGATTCTTTCCACAGATGCTGCTTGACCCACTGAGATCCTCCCTGCTTTTTGCTCAAAATTCCAGTAACTGCTGTTTCTTGTGTCTAGTCTTAATCTGAATACCTATTATCCTTGTTATGTATTTTGTCTGTCAGCTAGTTTCCAAGCCAGGCTGATAATTTGGCTTCAATGCCACGAGCTTTAACCTGTTCATTGCCAAGTTTTGTTTTCACTTGTATACTCTGGCCTGATCGAGTATGCTCGGCAGTGGCACTGAACTGGTTAACTTTATCAAAGAGCATATTATGACTTGGTGTAAACCTTTATTGTAGGAGGGTGGTGTGGTGCAGCTGGGGCAAATTGTACCTTTGAAATGGGGAAGACCCGGCCTCTCATATGCTTTAGTGAGAGTGTTGATGATGACTTGGAACTAATCCTGCACAAATACAAGCATCGTCTGCATACTGCAGCTCAACAATGTTTATGTAGCAAGGTCGACCCAAAATGCTAGAGTAACTCAGCGGGACAGGCAGCATCTCTGGAGCAAAGGAATGGGTGACGTTTCGGGTCAAGACCATCCTTGGGTTTAGATTAGTTTACAGATAGAGCATGGAAACAGGCCCTTTGACCTCCTGAGTCCATGCCAACCTTCGATCACCCATTCACACTAGTTCTATGTCATCCCACTTTCTCATCCACACCCACACACGGGCAATTTACAGAGACCAATTAACCTACAAACCCGCACATCTTTCGGATGTGGGAGAGAACGGGAGCATGTGGAGGAAGACCACAGTCACAGAGAGAACATGCAAACATGCAAACAGATAGCACACAAGGCCAGGATCAAACCCGGGTCTTTAGTTTAGATTTTAATTTACATCGCGGAAACAGGCCCTTTAATATAGCGTGGAAACAGACCCTTTCGGCCCACCAGTGATCCCCGCACATTAACACTATCCTATAGGATACTACTGTTGGACAGGCTAGATGCAGGAAGATTGTTCCCGATGTTGGGGAAGTCCAGGACAAGGGTCACAGCTTAAGGATAAGGGGGAAATCCTTTAAGACCGAGATGAGAAAGACTTTCTTCACACAGAGAGTGGTGAGTCTCTGGAACTCTCTGCCACAGAGGGTAGTTGAGGCCAGTTCATTGGCTATATTTAAGAGTGAGTTGGATGTGGCCCTTGTGGCTAAGGGGATCAGAGGGTATGGAGAGAAGGCAGGTACGGGATACTGAGTTGGATGATCAGCCATGATCATATTGAATGGCGGTGCAGGCTCGAAGGGCTGAATGGCCTACTCCTGCACCTAATTTCTATGATACTATCCTATACCCACTAGGAACAGTTTTTACATTTACCAATACATACCTGTATGTCTTTGGTGTGTGGGAGGAAACCGAAGATCTCGGAGAAAACCAACACAGTTCACGGGGAGAACGTACAAACTCTGTACAGACAGCACCTGTAGTCAGGATCAAACCCAGGTCGCCGGCGCTGCATCTGCTGTAAGGCTGCAACTGTACCGCAGCGCCACCGTGCCGCCCTTGGTTGTGGAGAGTGCTTGCCTTGGGTTGAATAGCTTCACATTAGTTCTGAATATTACGTATTTATGTTATTTCTCCTGTTTGCTTTTGCAATGACTATTTCCAAATTATGTTCATCAATTAAAATTAAGGCCACATTTATGTGGTGCTATTCTGTCACTTGAAGATAAAGGTTTTATGAAAACACTGTGCAGTAAGGTATTGTGAGATACCGAATAATTGTCCTGGTCACAGCTGAAATTTAACCTCACATCAGAGAAAAATTTAATAAGTTATTAGACCAAGTGGGACCCGCTGGATCCGGCGGGGGGAGAAGCGATAGAGAAAACGGGGAATTACAGACCAGTTAGCCATCACCCCCTCCCCTTCTCCCCCCTCCCCTTCTCCCTCCCCCCCCCGTCTCTCTCCCCCTACCCCTCTCTCCCTCTTCCACCACTCCCCCCTCCCCCCTCCCCTTCCACCTCTCCCACTTCCACCACTCCCCCACTACCACTCTCCCCCTCCCTCCACACTCTTCCCTCTCTCTCCCCCTTCCTCCACATTCTTCCCCCTCCCCCTCCCCTCCCTCCTCCCTCTCTCCGTTTCCCCACCCCTCTCACCCCTCCCGAACCCTCTCTCAAACCCTACCCCAACCCTCTCTCCTCCTCCCCTTCCCCCCTCTCCATCTCTCCTCGCCCTTCTCCCCTCCCACCCCCTCTCCCCCTCCCTCACCCTTCTTCACCCCCCACCCCCTTCCCCTCTCTCTTGCACCACTCCCTGCTACCCCTCTCCCCTCACTCTCCACTCTTCCCCTCTCCCTCCCCCTCCCCACCTCTCTCCCTCCCCTTTCTCTCTCTCTTCCCCTCTCTCTCCCTCTCTCGACTCTCTCCCCTCCAATCTATCTCCACTCCCTCCCCCTCTCCTCTCCCCTCCCCCCTCCCCCTTTCCTCCCCTCATCCCCCCCCTCTCATCTCATCTCCCCCTCTCCCCTTCCCCCACCCCTCTCTACCCCCTCACCCCCTCCCCCCACCCATTCCACCATCCTCTAACCGTCTATTCCTTTACCCTCCCCGCTCCCCCTCCCCCATCCTCATCCCCCTCTCTCCCTTTCCCCTGCCCTCGCCTCCCCTCCCCACTCTCTCCCCCCTCCCCACTCTCTCCCTCCTCCCCCCCTCTCCCTCCCACACCTCTCTCTACCACCCCCTTCTCCCTACTCCGTCTCCTCCTTTACCCTCATCCCCCTCTCGCCCTTCCCCCTCCCCTCCTCCCCCTCCCCACTCTCTCTCCCCATCGCCCCACTCTATCCCCATCTCCCTCTCCCCTCCTCCCCACCCTCACCCACCCATCCTCTCCACCCCCCTCTCCCTCTGTCTCTTGCCCTTCTGTCTCTGCCCCTCTCTCTCTGTCTCTCCCCACTCTCTCTCTGCCCTCACTCTCTAACACCCCCCCCCCCCCTTCTAGATGCGCCTGCGAGTTGGGGGCTATGCGTCAGTGGATAGGGCAGTTATGGGGTAAAACCCCTCCCTCTGGAGCAATTTAATAATATTAATATAATATCAAGGGGGGTAGTTAGCATGTGTGCAGGGTGGTAGTTAGTGTGTGTGACGCCACATGCTGCCCCCCCCCCCCCCCCCCCCGCAACCGTACGTTGGGGGAACAGACCCAACGGATCTGCACTTGGTCTAGTATATATTAAAACTATGTGTGTGTGGGTGTATATCATTTTGCCTTTGAAACGTATTTCCTCGAAAACCAGATGCAAAAACGTGATTTTTACAATTTCAGTAGGGATTTACCTTTTGATTTCATAAATCCACTCCTCTCTAAATTCAGTCGATTATTTCCCCAGATTTTGAATAAAATTGTTCACAACACATCAAAACATTTTAAAATCAAACTGCTGGAGTCACAGTGCCACCTCACAGATTTCCAATCACAATGCATCTCATTTACATATATGACATCACAATGGGATAGGGGTGGGAGATTGGAACCTTCACATGGTCCCACTAAAATCAAATTGCTGCATGAGTCACAGTGCCATCTCACGCCACCGCTGCCCAGCTGCTGACTTTACAATAATAGTTAGATTTTTACATCTTCTGGTAGAAATTTTTCAATGGTAGAATGATTTCAAAAATCCAATTCTCTATACATTTGGTCGATTATTTCCAGAGATATTTACTAAAATCTATCACCAAACTGACATTTTATAAAAATATTAAGGTTGCCCAGCTGCTGACCTCACAATGCCTTTGCACCTGGCCCAACTACCTCTTGGCCCCGCCCCCCCAGTCTGGCTGCTGGCCTGGCCCATCCCACCCGCTGACCTCATAATGCCTTTGCACCTGGCCCAACTGCTTCCTGGCCCCGCCCGAGCCTGCCCCCACCCCCCCGGCAGCCTGCCAGGTTGTTTATTCAATTGTTTTTCATTAAATTGAATTATTTCTCATTTAACATCAGTAATTCTTAACATTAACTTTTAATTTCAAAGACAGTTTAAAAAAAATAAACTTGATGGCTTCATTGACAGCTTAGATGAGACCCGCTGTGTGTTTGTGTGTGTGTGTGGGGGGATCCTCCCCTGAATTGCATAGAGCTACCTAGAGCTTGTGAGCATGAGATGCGGACGCTTTATTTCCAGAACATTCTGAACGTGTGACGCACGGTTGCATTTTGCTCTCTCTGTCTCTATCCCCCCCCTCTCTCTCTCCCCATCTCTCTCTCCCCCATCCCCCTGCCCTCCCCCACCCTCCCTCCCCTAAACCCTCTTCCCCTTCCCCTTCCCCTCCCCCCTTCCCTCCACCCAGCCCCTCCCCACCCTTCCTTCTCCTACCTCTCCCCCTCCCTTCCTCCCCCCTTCCCTTGCCCCCCTCTCCCTCTCTCCTCCCCTCTCTCTCTCCCATCTCTCACCCCTCCTCCCCCCTCACCCACCCTCTCCTCCTCCCCCCTCTCCCTCTGTCTCTTGCCCTTCTGTCTCTGCCCCTTTCACTCTATCTCTCCCCATTGTCTCTGCCCTCACTCTCTACCCCCCTCCTTCCTCTCTAGACACCCTGTGAGTTGGGGGCTATGTGTCAGTGGATAGGGCAGCTATGGGGTAAAAGGAGCAAATTAATAATAATATATCAAGGGGGTAGTTAGTGTGTGTGATGCCGCATGCCCCTCCTCCCCAGACCCCCCTCCCCACTCCCCCTCCAGCACACGTTGGGGAACAGACCCAACAGGTCTGCACTTGGTCTAGTATCTGTTAAAGCTCAATGTGTGTGTGTGTGTATGTCATTTTGCCTTTGAAACGTATCTCCTCGAAAACCAGATGCCGAAACGGGAAAATATTTCAGTAGAGATTTTCCTTGTGATTTTAGAAATCCACTCCTCTGTACATTTGGTACATTATTTTCCCAACTTTTTAATTAAAATTGTTGGCCATTTTGACCTTTTAAAAAAAAATCTGACCGCTGGCCAGCTGCTGACGTTACAATAACAGTGAAATGTTTACATCTTGTGGTAGAAATGTTCCTTATGATTTCAAAAATCCAATCCTCTATAAATTTGGACCATTATTTCCCGAGATATTTACTAAAATTTATCACCAAACTGACATTTGAAAAAAATATTAAGGTTGTCCAGCTGCTGACCTCACAATGCCTTTCCTCGTGCCCCCCGCCCCTCCCCCGCTCTGGATTAATGCAGCTGCTGTCAATGCGCATGCCCAGTTTTCCACGAGGTACATTAGCCCACCCACCCCCGTTCTTCAAAAGGCGCAGAAAGATCGAGAAGGTTCTGCAGCAAGACCCTATAGCTCAGCTCTGCTAAAGGATCTTTGTTCTGCAGATCGCGGGGTCAGAGGCGCCCCCCGCTGAAGATGTTTTCTCATTGCCGGCGCAGCTCGTGAAGCCACGCCCCTCCCATCCCCTGCCCGCTCACTCAGCTGCGGGTTTCCAGAGAGTCAGAGGCCGGTTCTGTCTCTCTCCGCATTTCGCAGCCCACTCACTCGCCCGGATCCCCTCTCACCCCCCCCCCCCCCCCTCCTCCTCATATCACCTCCTCCCTTCTCTCCCCTCTACCCATCACAGGGGACGACCTCCTCTCCGGGGAGGCCCGATCGTGTGTCTCCCCCGCCCCCGGCTCTGACACGCTGGTGGGTGCACTTCCTTTTGCGGAAGCCATGATTGGCTGGTCCCCCCCCCCACCGCTGCTTTTCACCGTCCTCAGATCGATCCGTGCCTCGCTCGGGTCCACGCGAGCTGCCGCCCCTCTCCTCTCTCTCTCCTCCCTTTCTCTCTCTCCCCTCTATCCTCTCTCCCCATCTCTCTCTCCCATCTCTCTCTCCTTCTCTCTCCTCCCCCCTCTCTCTCTCCCTCTTTCTCCTCCTCCTCTCTTCCCCTCTCTCTTCCCCCCTCTCTCTCTCTCTCCCCTCAATCTCTCTCCCACTCTCTCTCCCTCCCTCCCCCCTCTCGCTCCCTCCTCCTCACTCTCTCTCTCCCCCTTTTCCCCCCTCTCTCTCTCTCTCTCTCCCCCCCCCCTTCCCTCTCCTAAACCCCCCTCCCCTACCCCGTTCCCTCCAATGCCTTTCCTCGGGACCCCCCCTCCCGGCGCTGTCGTCGTTCTGGAATTAATGCAGCTGCTGTCAACGCGCATGCGCAGTTTTCCACGAGGTAAGTTAGCCCACCCACCCCCGTTCTTCAAAAGGCGCAGAAAGATCGAGAGAGTTCTGCAGAACAAAGATCCGACAGCTCTGCTCCGCTATAGGATCTTTGCTCTGCAGATCGTTCACGCGCCCTGAAGAAGCTTCTCCTCACTGTCGGCGCAGCTTGTGAGGCCCCTCCCGCCCACTCAGCTGCCGGTTTCCAGAGTCAAGCCGCTTCTGTCTCTCTCCGCTGTTCGCAGCCCACTCACTCGCCCGGCCGCACCCCCCTCCTTCCTTCTCACCTCCTCCTCTATCCTTCCTCCCTTTCTCCCCTCTCCTCTCTATCCGTCACAGGGGACGACCTCCTCCGTGTCCGTGGCCCGATCCTCTGTAACACTGCCGGAAGCTTTTGGCAATCCTCAGCAAAGAACCTATAGTTCGCTATAGGATCTTTGGTCCTCGGATCGCTCCGGGCTCGCTCGGGCCCCCGCGACCTGAGGAGAGGAGAGGGGAAAAGAGGGATGGTGAGGAGGTGGAGGGAGTGTTGGGGGATGAGGGGGGAATGGAGGAGGATACAGGTAGGAAGAGGGATGGCGAGGTGCAGTTGTTGGAGGGTTGTCTTGACTCGCGTCACAACGAGGATCTCTGGCGTCACAACGGGAACCCTGCGCAGTTGGGGGCTATAGGTCAGTGGTGAGATATTGCCTTGGGGGACGGGCCCAACGGGTCCACACTTGGTCTAGTGTTAATTAAAGCTTCGAGTTCATCTATTGTATGGGTGATATTCCTTGCATTAAAATAAATACAACATAGCTTTGAATTTCCTTGTTGTGCACTTTCTCACTTGTTCTATTTGTTTTCCTCTGCATGCTTGTACTGCTCCATCTGAACAAAAACTCTGAGCTCCCTCCCCATGCCAGCTCAATTTAAACCTTTCCCAAATGCACTAAAATAACTCTCAGCAGCGATGTTGGTCCCTCTCTGGTTATAGTGCAGCCTGTCCTACTTGTATGGGCCTCATCTTCCCCAGAAATGGTCCCTTCGATTTAAACCAGCATCTGCAGTTCTTTCCTACACAGATAGGAAATAAGGTCTTTGAAGTTTTCTCTATTAAATTGTGTGTTAGGAACCTACGCTGAGGTTCCACACACCAAATGGCTATAACTATGGAGTGATGGAGTGAAGCCTATATGGTCATTACTGAGGAACCCAGGCAATGAATATTTTAGCAGTTAAAAGTGGAATAAACCACATTAGCACATCCCATCAACTTTGGAAAATATCTGAAAAATCGGCAGTAAGCTGCTCACTCAGGTCTCGCGATCAACACGGCATGCTTAAATACTGAAAATTAAAGCACCAACACAAAATGTGCCAGGCTCTTCTAAGATTATTTCTCTATGGTTGAGCTCACGATGGTTGTAGCATAGTGCTTTCACCTCCAATTTCTGTTCTTATGGGTGGAAATGGGTATAAGGCACATGACGACTGTGCTTAAACTAAGTGTTTACCTTTAGCCGCGAAAATATATATTTGATGGGTACGTCAGTGGTGAAATTACTGATAACATACTTGACTGAGACTTATTGTCTATTAGTCGCTTGCCTGATGCTGGAAAAATGTTAGTTACACAGTAATGGATTGTGCCCAGTAGTCGCAAGATTTAGTAGAGTGACAAATAATTAGTGACTGATTTGACCAATTTTAAAGTATCATTTTTTCATCCCAGAAGCTTTTGTATCGTTATTCTTTTGCATAACCCATGTCCCAGAGCTAATAAGATAATTAAATGGCATATCATTCGTAATTCAAAGTGTCACACCAAATATTAATATTTATTTTAATGAACTGAGACAAATATCTTAGAAAACTAAGCAATAATATGTCCACAATTAATCTTTATCCGTCATGCTGGTTAAACATTATTGATATAATTCCATTAAAAAGGTGGAAAAACTTTCAGCCGGGTCACAGAAGGACAGGAAGAGATGTTACTAGGGATCAGACAAAAAAACATTGGTATTATCTACATAAAATATAATGTCAGTACTTTTTAAACTATCAGTAGCATCACTTGTTTACAGAAATTGATCTGATGTGGTATAACAGCTAACTTGTGACAAGAGCTTCTTTCATCCATTCAGAGTGCATGCAGTACTCATTTGTGTAAACTTGAAGTCTTCAGCCAGTAGAAAATTATCACGTGCAACATGATTTTTATCTTGGTTGTTCTATTAATGTGTTTAATCTCTCACCGTTTCACACATTGAGCCAAAATATCCTCAAAGGCCACTCATCTCTGATACCATCCATGTCTCAACATTGCACAAAGTTGAACAGATATGTTTGAATAGCCAAATGGCAGGTGTTTCATTTGTGATAAGAACAATGCCAGAGTGTGAAGACAGGGGCAGAAAAAAATCCATGTAGGAGCTCTCAGAGCAGTCCAATCTTTGCTCGGCTGAACGTAAATACTGCAGCTTGAAGGTTTTAGTGAGCAGGATACATCTGGAGAAGCAGACCTTAACCAGTAATAATTTGGCCGGCTTTCCAATCCTACTCACTTGGAGAGATATTAGTGGCATGATGATGACAGGTGACGAGGAAATGGAGGATATATCAAAATGGTTTAATTTCTCTCCAACTAGCTTTGTCCCAAACAGTAATGCACACATTGTCTTCAATCCTGTTGGCCAACTATGCTCTTTATCTGAGAAGATGGGGAAATGGGACTCAATTGGACACCCAAACATTGAAGAGTTAGACCAAAATATCTCAGCTGTCAAAACATGGACCTGCCTCCATATGTGCTGAAGTCCCTGGGCTAGAGCGATACAGCACTTTAACAAGAGTAACGTTTTCTGGTTGTATGCTCATGAAATTTTCACTCATTGTTAAAGGTAGTATCAATATGCAATTCATTTGGACTCATTTCAAAATTGCATGTTGACACGACCTTTTGAACTTGACATTTTCAGTAAGTGCCAGGCAAATGGTTGTTTTAACATACAAAATTGACTGATGGCAAGCAACAGAGGATGAGCAAAGTATGCATGGTTCATTATTTTACTTATTTGCATGAGGCAAATAAGGCAGAAAAAAAAACATTTCTAAGCATTTGGAATTGGAAAATTGGAAAGAGCCATGGTTTTCAAGGGAAATTGGACACTTGTTTCGAAAAAAGAGAGATATCTACAATAATTATAGGAGGCATGGAGTAAATGAGGTGCTAGAGGAGTATAAAGAATGTAAAAAGAATCTTAAGAAAGAAATTAGGAAGGCTAAAAGAAGATATGAGGTTGCTTTGGCAAGAAAGTAAATCCAAAGGGTTTCTACAGCTATATTAATAGCAAAAGGATAACAAGGGATAAAATTGGACCATTAGAGAGACAGAATGGACAGCTATCCGCAGAGCCAAAAGAGATGGGGGAGATATTGAACAATTTATGTTCTTTGGTATTCACCAAGGAGAAGGATATTGAACTCTGTGAGGTAAGGGAAAAAAGTAGAGTAGCTATGGAAACTATGAGATTCAAAGAGGAGGAAGTACTGACACTTTTGAAAAATATAAAAGTGAATAAGTCTCCAGGTCCTGACAGGATATTCCCTACGACATTGAGGGAAGTTAGTGTAGAAATAGCAGGAGCTATGACAGAAATATTTCAAATGTCATTAGAAATGGGAATAGTGCCGGAGGATTGGTGTACTGTGCATGTTGTTCCATTGTTTAAAAAGGGTTCAAAGAATAAACCTAGCAATTATAGACCTGTTAGTTTGACGTCAGTGGTGGGCAAATTAATGGAAAGGATACTTAGAGATAATATATATAAGCATCTGGATAAACAGGATCTGATCAGGAACAGTCAACATGGATTTGTGCCTGGAAGGTCATGTTTGACAAACCTTCTTGAATTTTTTGAAGCGGTTACTAGGGAAATTGATGAGGGTAAAGCAGTGGATGTTGTCTATATGGATTTCAGTAAGGCCTTTGACAAGGTTCCCCATGGAAGGTTGGTTAAGAAGGTTCAATATTTGGGTGTTAATGGCGGAGTAGCAAGATGGATTCAACAGTGGCTGAATGGGAGATGTCAGAGAGTAATGGTGGATGGCTGTTTGTCAGGTTGGAAGCTGGTGACCAGTGGGGTGCCTCAGGGATCTGTGTTGGGTCCACTGTTGTTTGTCATGTACATCAATGATCTGGATGATGGGGTGGAAAATTGGATAAGTAAGTATGCAAATGATACTAAGATAGGCGGTGTTGTGGATAATGAAGTAGATTTTCAAAGCTACAGAGAGATTTGGGCCATTTGGAAAAGTGGGCTGAAAGATGGCAGATGGAGTTTAATGCTGATAAGTGTGAAGTGCTACATCTTGGCAGGACAAATCAAAATAGGACGTACATGATAGGGAATTGAGGAATGCTGTGGAACAGAGAGATCTAGGAATAACTGTGCATAGTTCCCTGAAGGTGGAATTGCATGTAGATAGGGTGGTAAAGAAAGCCTTTGGTGTGCTGGCCTTTATAAATCAGAGCATTGAATATAGGAGTAGGAAAGTAATGTTAAAATTGTACAAGGCATTGGTAAGACCAATTCTGGAGTATGGTGTACAATTTTGGTCGCCTAATTATAAGAAGGATGTCAACAAAATAGAGAGAGTACATTGGAGATTTACTAGAATGTTGCCTGGGTTCCAGCAACTATGTTACAGAGAAAGGTTGAACAAGTTAGGTCTTTATTCTTTGGAGCGCAGAAGGTTAAGGGGGACTTGATTGAGGTCTTTAAAATGATGAAAGGGATAGACAGAGTTGACATGGATAAGCTTTTCCCATTGAGGGTAGGGAAGATTCAAACAAGAGGGCATGACATGAGAATTAAGGGACAGAAGTTTAGGGGTAACGTGAGGGGGATCTTCTTTACTCAGAGGGTGGTGCCTGTGTGGAATGTGCTTCCAGCAGAAGTGGTGGAGGCAGGATCGATTTTAACATTTAAAAGTAAAGTGGATAGGTATATGGACGGGAAGGGAATGGAGGGGTATGGTCTGAGTGTAGGTAGATGGGACTAGGGGAAAACAAATGGTTGGCACGGACTGGAAGGGCTGAGAGGGCCTGTTTCAGTGTTGTAATTGTTATATCGTTATAAGCAACTGATTGTGCTTAGAGTCAAAGATGTCCAGCATGGAAAGAGGCCCATCAGCCCAACATGTCCTTGCCGACCAAGTTGCTTAACTGAGTTAGTCCAACTTGCCTGCGGCTGGAACATATCTTTCCAAACCTTTGCTAAGTGTCTTCTAGATGTCATAATTGTACCCAGCTCTACCACTCCCTCTGGCAGCTTGTTCCATGTAGGAATGTGGCGTTCAAAAACTTGCCTCAGAGGTTCCTTTTAAATCTTCCCCTTTCACCCTAAACCTAAGCCATCTAGGTTTTGACTTGCATAGTGTGGGCACACAAACGTAACATCATGTCATTATTTGGCTGCTATGTTAGTGAGTTGGTTTGCACCCCAGTGAATAAGGTATTGTGTCTCAGTCCTGGGATTAATACTGGAGATTTTAAATTGTTTTGAATATTCTTGCTTCATGTTTTTTCTGCCAGTGAAATAGGTTAAACTGTGATTCCTTTAAGAATTAAAAACACAATTGATGTTCAATCTGACATTTTCATGGGGAGAAATGTATAAAGGAAAATAATTCCATGCTAGTTTCTATTATCTTGTAGATGCTGCTGCACCCGCTGAGTTTCTCCAGCTTTTTGTGTACCCTCTATTATCTTAAACTTCTGATTGGGCTTCTTAACTGTGTTTTTGTAATGGGGCCAAACAGCAATACAAAATTAAAGGACAGTTTGCAAACTAACTTGTTAATCTCTCAACTTTATGTTAAGCTAATGATATGTTAGTAAGTAATGTGACAATGATTTACCAATATATAAAATTGCTATAACAGAATAGAGATAGAGATAGAGGTAGAGAGATATACCATGGAAACAGGCCCTTTGGCCCACAGAGTCTGTTCTGACCATCAACCACCTATTTGCATTCATTCTACATGAATCCCATTTTATTCTCCTCATATTCTCGTCAACTCACCCCAGATTCTACTACTTACCTTTACACAAGGGGCAATTCACACCAACCAATTAACCTACCAGCCCGCAATCTTTGGGACGTGGGAGGAAACTGGAGCATCTGGAGGAAACCCATGTGGTCACAGGGAGAACTCCAAACAAACAAGGTTGGAAGTCGGAATTGAACCCGGGTCTCAGGAGCTCTGAGCCAGTTCCTCTACCAACTGTGGCAGTGTGCCACTGATCACAAAGTACCTATGTGAGATTCACATATTAGATTTTCTCCACCAATTGCTAATTCCTAAACTTAAAGAATCACATACAAGAAGTATGGGTTATCATTTAAAATAACTGATGTCTAAATAAGTTGAGTTAAGAAAAGATGGATGCAACTGAGAGCAGAAATGTGTAATATTTTCTTAACCTGTTCTGTCAATATGTTATATGCAATGGATTCCAAATTTCAGACTAATAAGAACTAAAGTTTTATCCAAACCTGTAATGCTTGAAACATACAACTCAGTAACGCATATACATGCCTCCTCCATTGGTCTCTTAAGGCAATATGTTAACAAAGCAGTAGTTTCTTAATAAACTGGGGTAAATCTTGTCTTATTAATCTTATGAATAAAATAATATATTACCTTAATGCTGTAAAATGGGAGATCGCAGCACACTGTATGGCCTCCCTGCTCAAGCACAATGTGGCTCTGCAGCTATGCAAAATACTATAGAGCAATCATCAACTCTGCAATAACCACTTCCTGTAACAAACACATTATTTCATTTGTTCAGCATTGCAAATGAAGAAGTTGAAGTCATATGACTGACTACATTTGGACTGTTGTTTTTTCCCCCGGATCATGATGAACCTTGATGAGGCAGGATTTACTTTTCAAAAAGTATTATATTTTTGTTTCCCCCGAAATCTGGAATAAAGCAGAAGAATGCTTCTAATAAAAATAAAGTTCAAATCTGTAAACTTAGCACAGCTAAAATACATCTCATTAAACAGACCAACGGAATAATTTATTATTGGTATTCTTTGCGATTGCTACATTCATGCCTGTTGGGAGCATTTTCAATGATTTGGATAATTAGGCATACGCCGCCAATTGTACCAAAAGCTACTTGTACAATAAGTTAGTTGTACACATTTTTTTCCGTGCATACGATCTTATTAGTTACACATTATGCAAATTGAATTTCTATTGAAGTTCCAGACATTTGTTTTTACCCTCCCATTGGTGCAAACACACCAACTAATAGCAGGTGAAATGTGTAGGAAGGGACTGCAGATGCCGGTTTAAACGAAAGATAGACACAAAATGCTGGAGTAACTCAGCAGGACAGGCAGCATCTCTGGAGAGAAGTGACTTTAGGATCGAGACCCTTCTTCAGACTTCAGACTAACAGCAGGGATAAGCTGTTCAATTAAATCATCTGTGCCACTTTCTGCAATAACCCTGTATCACCTTAATATATAAAATTAAAAAATAATCTTTGTTGTTAATATTCTTATTGCCTGATGCCTTTAAACTCTCTTGAGATGCAAACGGCAAGCATTCACCACCCTGTGGGTGAATAATATCTTCTTTATCTATGTCGGGTCATTTTGCTGGTGAGCTGATGCTTTTCGTTAGATAGACACAAAGTGCTGGAGTTACTCAGCAGGTCAGGCAGCAACTCTGGAGAAAAGGGATGGGTGACGTTTTGGCTCAAAACCCTTCTTCAGACTGACCCAAAACATCACTCATGCTTTTTCTCTAGTTATGCTGCCTGACCAGCTGAGTTACTCCAGTACTTTGTGTTCTACCACTTTCTGGATCACATGCAGAAAACAATTTAATTCAGCTTCACGGGTTACACAAAAAGCTGGAGAAACTCAGCGGGTGCAGCAGCATCTAAGGAGCGAAGGAGATAGGCGACGTTTCAGATCAAGACCCTTCTTCAGACTGGTCAGGGATCAGGAAAACGAGAGATATAGACGGTGATGTGGAGAGATAAAGAACAATGAATGAAAGATATGCAAAAAAGTATTGATGATAAAGGGAACAAGCCATTGTAAGCTGTTTGTGGTGTGAAAATGAGAAGCTAGTGCGACTAGGGTGGGGGAGATAGAGATAGAGGGAATGCCAGGGCCCGAGGGCTGAGGGAGAGGTGGGAAGGGGAGGAGACAGCAAGGGTTAACAGAATTGAGAAAATTCAATGTTCAAGCCCAAAGGATGCAGACTCCCCAAGCGGAATATGAGGTGCTGTTCCTCCAACTTGCGGTGTTGCTCACTCTGGCCGTGGAGGAGGCCCAGGACCGAGAGGTCGGATACGGAATGGGAGGGGGAGTTGAAGTGCTGAGCCACCGGGAGGTCGGGTTGGTTTTTGCGGACCAAGCGGAGGTGTTCGGCGAAACGATCGCCAAGCCTCCCTTGGATAAATCTAAACTGAAACAAGCAATATACTGAATTTAAAAGAACATATTTGAAAAGTCTAACAGCATTTTTTAAGGCCATCTTACAACTGTAGAGTCGTAGCTTGCTTTCTTTGATCGTGGGTGTAGTCGCGTGGAAGTCGAAGGTGGTCGTCTTCAGTCCCCACTATTTGGTCACCAATTGTCACGAGTGCATCAGTGATTAAGTCGTATATTGTCGTAGCTTGTCCTACATAGCCGTAGGATGTCTTCTACATAGTCGTAGGATACGTTTGATACATTCACTTTTTCGGCGATTCAACAAGACTATGACAGTCGCTTGCACTCGCAAAAGAAGTCGCCTAAGTGGGACAAGCCCTTCAGGATATGATATCCAATGATGGAATATCTGCCTTTAGTTTCAAATGCAGCAGTTCCCGCTGGTCTATTGCTATTTGCTTATTAACTCTCTTCTTGTGCTTCAGTAGGCCCTGGCTCTGAATTGTAAAATTCCCTATGATGCAATCAGCATGTGTATTTTCTGGAAATAACTTAGTTATTGATCCCCGTTGATCCCATGGTTGCTGGTAGATTTTAATTAAGAAAAGGAAAGGAAAGGAAGTTTGAATAGCACTGCCCTAATACTAGTTCTGTTGCAGAGGCACCAAAGTTGCCTTCTTACTTCTTGCTTTTTGCATGCGATGAGCATATATTGTGCTGACCTTACACAGTGAAATAAGATCATCGCACTTAAATAAATCTCTTCTTGAGAGTAAGCAGGGTTAAAAGGGTAGAATATTTAATGCTGGCAATTATCCAATAAATAACCAATTATCTTTCAAGAAGTAGGAAAGAACTGCAGATGCTGATTTCAGTCAAAGGTAGACACAAAATGCTGGAGCAACTCTTGACCCAAAACGTCACCCGTTCCTTCCCTCCAGAGATGCTACCTGTCCCGCTGAGTTGCTCCAGCATTTTGAGTCTATCTTTTGTTAAACGAGATTGGTTCCAAACTTTAAATGGGGCATCAACAAGGCAGAAACAAGAGAGCCTTTGACACTTTGAAGAGCACCTGGAAGATAGATGCAGACCTAGTTCCGTGCTATCATCTGTGTGCCAAAGGAAGATGAATTCCTTAAATCAAACATATCAGGTGACCTAATTTCCAATGCAATACCTCATTGCAAAATTACCAAGAAAATGTCTCCAATTTGTGCCAACAATGGCTTTCATTGGTTATTGCTATGTTTTTATAGAACTGTGCTCAACCAAGGCTTCACTAAATGTCATGCTTATAAGCTATTTTTTGGCCTCCATTCCTCACACACATTACTGCCGTCCCCATTTACCAAACTTCACTTTCCCAGCTAGTACAGACCAACATTCTTAACTCCCACCGCCCTGATAACAGGTGGCCCCTGTAATCCCATGATTCCCAGTACCCAATTAAACATGTCAACACTCTGCAGCTCCAGTGGCCTCGATTTGTCACTCCCCGCTTTCTGACCAGCCAAATCTGATATCTGATCCATTCCATCCCATTCCACCCCCAGCAGCTAGTCCTCATGGCTCACTGGATCCAGCTTTAGTCCTAGACTGCACATTTTACTCAACAGCTTGCAGAGCAATAACAATGGCCAGGATCTTGAAAATTGGGTGCTACTGAAATCTGTAGATATGTGCCCAGACCAATAGAATACTCCATACATTTCGGACCAAAATCCCATTGTGGTATGAACGTCAATACTGTTAAACTATATGTATGGGTATCCTAATCTTCCCAAGCACAATATACCTTGAAGTGGCCTTCATGCCTCTTCTTTTTCTTCTTTTGTGTTTTAGTCAAATGTATGTTTTTTTATCATAATAATTGTATGTTTCATACAATATGGTTAAATTGGGATGTCTAGAACATGGCAGAAGTGGACACAGCACATCTCCAAGGGATGATCTGGCATTTTAGCAGTGGAAATCTGGGAAAGTATTGGCCACACTCCCACATAAAGTTGGATTTAACTATGCCATGGAAATATCTGGTCTATTGACAAAGATTCACTGCTCTTCAATTGCGTGATGGTGGGTTTGTTAACTGACTCTCTAGAAAGTCTTTGCCCTGTAATTAAAGCCTACTGTTCAACACTTTTTTTTAAAGAAGGAACTGCAGATGCTGGAGAATCGAGGGTACACAAAAAGCTGGAGAAACTCAGCGGGTGCAGCAGCATCTAAGGAGCGAAGGAGATAGGCGACGTTTCGGGTCGAGACCCTTCTTCAGACTGGTCAGGGATCAGGGAAACGAGAGATATAGACGGTGATGTGGAGAGATAAGGAACAATGAGTGAAAGATATGCAAAAAAGTATCGGTGATAAAGGGAACAAGCCATTGTAAGCTGTTTGTGGTGTGAAAATGAGAAGCTGGTGCGACTGGAGTGGGGGAGGGAGATAGAGATAGAGGGAATGTCAGGGCCCGAGGGCTGAGGGAGAGGTGGGAAGGGGAGGAGACAGCAAGGGTTAACAGAATTGAGAAAATTCAATATTCAAGCCCAAAGGATGCAGACTCCCCAAGCGGAATATGAGGTGCTGTTCCTCCAGCTTGCGGTGTTGCTCACTCTGGCCGTGGAGGAGGCCCAGGACCGAGAGGTCGGATGTGGAATGGGAGGGGGAGTTGAAGTGCTGAGCCACCGGGAGGTCGGGTTGGTTATTGCGGACCGAGCGGAGGTGTTCGGCGAAGCGATCGCCAAGCCTCCGCTTGGTCTCACCGATATAGATCATCTGGCATCTGGAGCAGCGGATGCAGTAGATGAGGTTGGAGGAGGTGCAGGTGAACCTCTGTCGGACCTGGAAGGACTGCTTGGGTCCCTGAAAGGAGTGGAGGGGGGAGGTGAAGGGACAAGTGTTGCATTTCTTGCGGTTGCAAGGGAAAGTGCCCGGGGAAGGGGTAGAGTGGGAGGGGAGGGAAGAATGTACAAGGGAGTTGCGGAGGGAGCGGTCTTTGCGGAAGGCAGACAGGGGGGGAGATGGGAAGATGTGGCGGGTGGAGGGGTCACGTTGGAGGTGGCGAAACTGGCGGAGGACTATATGTTGTATTTGCCGGCTGGTGGGGTGAAAGGTGAGGACCAGGGGGACTCTGCCCTGTTTGCGAGTGGGGGAATGGGGAGCGAGGGCAGTGTTGCGGGGTATGGAGGAGACCCTGGTGCGAGCCTCATCAATAGTGGGGGAGGGGAATCCCCGTTCTCTGAAGAATGAGGCCATTTTTGATGACCTGGTGTGGAACACCTCATCCTGGGAGCAGATGCGGCGTAGACGGAGGAATTGGGAATAGGGAGTCCAGGTAGCTGTGGGAGTCAGTAGGTTTGTAGTGGATGTCGGTCAGGAGCGTATCACCTGCAATAGAGATGGTGAGGTCAAGGAATGGTAGGGAAGTGTCGGAAATGGTCCAAGTGTCTCAAATACCACTCAAAGTGCCCCTACCCCAGTCGCACAAGCTTCTCATTTTCACACCACAAACAGCTTACAATGGCTTGTTCCCTTTATCACCGATACTTTTTTGCATATCTTTCACTCATTGTTCCTTATCTCTCCACATCACCGTCTATATCTCTCGTTTCCCTGATCCCTGACCAGTCTGAAGAAGGGTCTCGACCCGAAACGTCGCCTATCTCCTTCGCTCCTTAGATGCTGCTGCACCCGCTGAGTTTCTCCAGCTTTTTGTGTACCCCCTACTGTTCAACACTGATTGATGACATTATTATGTGCTCAGTGTGTGATGACCATATAAATTCAACAATTCAATTTCATGTGCAGCACCATGCACATATTGAAAGTGTCAACCATTCAACAAAGTCTGGTGCTGTAAATTAATCAAATAGCAAATGTACAAAAGTCTTTGTAAGGTGATTTAACTTTTACAACTTGTTCTCTTGATCTAAAGATTAAATAAGGTTCAAGGTGAGTTTATTGTCACATGTACCAATTAAGGCACAGTGAAACCTGATTACCATACAGCCATATTAAAACAAGCAACAAGACACACAGCTACATAAAAGTTAACATAAACGTCCACCGCAGCAGATTCCCCACATTCCTCACTGTGATGGAAGGCAATAAAGTGTAATCTTCCTCACTCTTTATTCTCCGCGGTCGGGGGAGTCAAGCCATCCGCAGTTGGAGCGATCGAAGCCCCCGTGTCGTGGTGATCGAAGCTCCTGCGTATGGGCGTTCAAAGCACCATTATTGAAATAAAACTCCTTTTATATTGTACAAACATTTCAAAATGGGATTGGAGCTGTGTAAAGTCGTTTTCATTTACTAACGTGTATCATGCATAATGTTATGGGGGGATCAGATTATAGTGACAGCTGCCCTGATAAACCTTTGAAATTCTCTTGCATCTCTTGAGTGGTCCAAGTTCAAATGATTCTTGATTCCCCCTTTTTTTTAACATTCCCCCATTCATAGATGTGCCCTAGATTCATAGATTATACCATTGCTTTTGGAACAGAAAGAAAGGCCTTTATGGGAGAGATAAAATTGTAAGAAAATGGGACTATAGTCATTTTGCCTTTCGATATTTGACATTTTAAACCTTTTTTCCCCCAAAGATTGAAAATAATTGAACTGTTAGCATTTATTGCTCGCAAGTGTTACAAAGTGCAGGGCTCAGAAACATATAAGTTTGACAGCAATTTCCCAGGTTTTAAATGACATTAGGCAGGAAGTAAAGGTTTAGAGGAATATGGGCTGAACATGTGTAGGTGGGACTAGCGGAGATCTTGGTAGGCATGGGCGAGGTGGATTGAATGGCCTGTTTCTGTGCTGTATGACTATGACTGTGCTCCAATGCTCGTGGAGTCATTTTGAATTCCCCATCAATGAAATTGGGCAAATCCACCTGCTAAATTTCTGAGCAGAAACCACAAGCACAATAATTTAAATGTAGAGAAACAGCTGCAAGTGAGAAGCATTAGTATAAATGATTTTTTTAAGTAACTAGTTTGCTTTAATGTGAGATTAGGAAGGTACTTCACAGAAAAAAAGACAGTTGCCAACTGCTCAGTCCTTATTCTTTTGACCAGCAGCAGATTTTGGCCAATGAGTAAAATGGATGTTTGAATAAAATAAAGTAGTTTGAATAAAATAAATACAGAAGGTATCGTGCCTGCAAGGTTTTGTGGGACACGACGGTATGGATGTCTGGGTGCTTTGTTCACTTTTGTGGCAGCAATATTGCCACTTCATAATAAACACAAGAAAAATTCTACACTGCGATTCCATCTACTCATTATGATTACAATTTGCTTGGTAGGATTTGGGCATACTACTAATACAAAGTCTAATCTCAGAGGACATAGTACCTTGAGCTGAGGTAGAAATACAACAAAAAACTCTGGTGTAAAAAAACAGTGGGGGAAGAGAACGATATTGTTCTTGTATTTCTTTGAGTTTGAATACATTTATGGTATTTGGACTGACTGGCTGGCTACAGACTGATATTGAGCATTCATAGTTTGTTCCGTTTTGTATTAAAGCTCTGTCATGTTTGCTGTGAGGCTAACAACCAGCAATTGCCAGCAAAAGAGCAAGCAATAGGATCCATGTTGCTGTTTCATAGGGAAGTCATCTGGCAAAAATCAAGCCTTATGCATTTGCACCCTGACAGTAATCTAGTGTGCAATCATTTTCAAATGTTACCATTTGGTGCAGGTGCAGCACACCATTTATCTGATTCTGCAAACACACATCTGATGAATTTCGCAAGAGATATTGCACGAGATTTACGGGCGGAGAGGGGGAGGTGTTTGGGCTAGGGCAATGCAATAACTGTTGTAAATCACCATGGTGTTTATTGAACACACATTTTTAGGTGCTAATTAATTTCTAGGGGGGGTGGAAGATTGTAACCTTCACGTGGTCCGCCCTGTTTCGACTAATGCAATCAACTCAACTCAAACGGAAGATCAAATAGAACAAGGGTACACAAAAAGCTGGAGAAACTCAGCGGGTGCAGCAGCATCTAAGGAGCGAAGGAGATAGGCGACGTTTCGGGTCGAGACCCTTCTATAGAACAAGTTGTCCAACAACTTTAGGCTGTGCACACCACACGAAAGAAGAATTTCTAGGTCATGGAATATGACTCTTTGATTGTTATAACAATCAGGTTTAAAAAAATTAAAATTAGTTACTTTTATTTTGTTTGATTTTTTTTTTGTCATTATTCAATCTCTATTTTCCTCTTTTTGCTTTGCATTCATGAAAACAATGTTGCCACAGAATTCAATATTTCCATTGACACTTCCTGTTCAGCTAATTATTCATTAATCAAACAGCTGCTTGCCTTGTTCACATGCATCATGGATCCTGTGAATGGTGATATTCAGAGATAACTAACTACAGTCACAGGGTGGTAGATGTATGGAACAAGCTGCCAGAGGAGGTAGTGGTGGCAGGTACTATTGCAACATTTGACACAATTAGACAGGTATATGGATAGGACAGGTTTATTGGGATATGGGCCAAAAGCAGGCAGGTGGGGACTTGTGTAGATGGGACGTTTGTTGGTGCGGTCAAGTTGGGCCGAAAAGCCTTTTTCCACGCTCATTAACTAAAACTCTTATCTTGTTATCTTCCGGTTTGCGTTGTTATTACATTTGCACAAAAACGGTGCGCAATAGTGCTACTATTTTTCGCCACCTTACTCGCTGTTGTTCTGTGTCGCAAATGCAGCAAGTTTTGTTCCAAACAGTGGTATTTTTAAAAAGTTATTAAGGTTTAAAAACCTCTGCTGTCACCTTGCCTCCCTGCCGGGTCCTACCTTCCTGCTGGCGTGGCCTGCCTCCCTGCCGGCGCAGCCTTCCTACCGGGGATCCCGAGGCCTGAGCCTGGCTCTGAGGCTGATGCTCCTCCAGGGCACGCAAGAAGGGAGAGGAGCGGCAACCTCGAGATCCTGGGAAGGTGAGGACGGAGATTGGGGGGGTTGAGGGAGAGGAGGGGGTAGGGAGGGGAATGGAGTTGTGGAGGGAGGGAGTGAGTGACTGAGGGTAAGGGAAAGGAGAGGTGAGGGAGGGATTGGGGGGAGGGTAGGAGGAGAGGGGAAAGAAGAGGGAAGAGGTGAGGAGGGAGGGTGGGGAGGAGAGGGAATAGAGGGATAGGAGGGGGGTAGGGAGGGGAGAGGTTATGGTGGGAGGGAGTGACTGAGGGTAGGGGAAAGGAGAGGGAGGGAGATGTGAGGGAGGGATTGGAGGAGGGGAGGAGAAGGGGGGAAAGAAGGGAGAGGGTGAACAAGAGGGTATGGAGTGCTGGGGGATGAGGGGAAATGAGCGGCACCTGCGCAGTTGGGGGTATGGGTGAGTGGTGGAATATTGCGTTAGGGGAACAGATTGCGTTGGGGGACTAGGCCTCCTGTGCAAATCCATCCAGCCAATAAGCTCATTTGTAGTACTGTTTATATCAGGCATTTATAAGCAGGAAAGAACATGTATGCCATTGCATTAGCTTTGTACATTTGCTCAATCCTTTGTGTAGGAAGGATTCTGAAAAAGGGTCTCGGCCCGAAACGTCGCCCATTCATTCTCTCCAGAGATGCTGTCTGTGCTGCTGAGTTACTACAGCTTTTCATGTCTATGCTCAGTCCTTTAGTATCTTCTTGCTCTCCAATAATTCGACCTTCACTGCCTTCGGGATCCCAATAGTCATGTCCGGGTAACATTATTCTCTTGAACTATCCAAATAATCTAAACCAGCTAATAATTTCTCGATAACTTTAATTCAGACTAGTATGCTGTTCCAAATATTTTCTTAAAATCTAAAAATAACATGGCTATTTTTCTCTTCCCTGCAGTCAGCTACAGCTCACCTTTTACAAATCCATACTGCTTCTTTCTGCCTGTATATCCTCATGCTCCTCAGTAATTTCCCTTGAAGTACTTTTCCAATGAAATCTCTCAGTGAGCAGAATACAAAGAAAGTCTTAATCAAACAAAAGTCTGCAGATAGACACAAAATGCTGGAGGAACTCAGCAGGTCAACTAGCATCTCTGGAGAAAATGGGCACGGGACACTTCATGTTGGGACTTTTCTTCAGACGTGAGGTGGTAAAAATATGGAATGCTCTTCACAAATGGCAACTAAAACATGATTAATTGTTGGATTTAAATCTGTAATGAATAGATTTGTTTTTAAATAAGCAAAGATAGTAAATGGGAAAACACCATCTGGTGTTTCAGGCTCGAGTAGATGTGGAAACAATGAACTGCAGATGCTGATTTATAGGGGGGTTGCACGTAAGGTCATTGGGTCAAAGGGCGCAACGCACGAAGCAGCTCAATCCTTCTGGAGGACATGCCAGCCTCCCGCATATACACTTAACACACGAAACGTACTTTCTTACCTGTTAAATACCGCTGAAATGGTCAAACTTTGCACTGTAAATAATTGTGGAGGGTGACAGCGTTCTGAACCAAATGCTCTAATATCTTTGCTTTGAACCCGAGCACCAAGGTGTAAGCGGCCGAAGGAGCGCATCCCTTGGGACAGCCCCTACTCTCCCCCAGGGGTCAGTGCTGTCCGGCCACGGCCACCCTCCGCCCCATTATCCCCCTGTAGGCCGCACTGTCATGGGCTGTGGGTCCGCAGCCCCTCACACATGGGGCCGGGTGGAGTGGGGCCGCGACTCTGGGCAGCGGACACACAGGGACGAAAACCCGGCAACATCCCCTTCAGCTGCAGCAGAGTTGGGGACAGTCTGGTCCCTCTGCCCACCCAGAGTCACTGACCGCGCTGCATTGGCAACCCCACCCCCCCCCCCCCCCCCCCCACTGATCACCCCCCCACCACCGACCACCACCCCCCCCCCCCACCACTGACCACCCCCCACCGACCACACCCCCCCCTCCCCCCATGGCAACGTCCCCGTCAGCTGCAGCAGTTGGGGACAGTCTGGTCATTCCGCCCACCCAGAGTCACTGACCGCGCTGCACCAGCGCCCCGACCTCGCCCCCCCGGCTGTCCGTGAGTGTGGAATCAGTCAGCATGGAGTCTGGATGCTGGGACAGAAGATGGGCCCACCGTGTGTACTCCAGAAGGCGTGCGTGGCAACAATACAGGTCATGACCTCGACTGCCGAGCAACCTCCCTATACCAAAGATAGACAGAAAGTGCTGGAGTAACTCATCAAATGCTGCCTGACCTGCTGTGTTATCCAGCCCATTGTGTCTATCTCGAGTAGATGTGGCACAAAATGCTGGAATAACTCAGCGGGACAAGGCAGCATCTCTGGAGAGAAGGAACGGGCGACGTTTTGGATCGAGACCCTTCTTCAGCCGAGATTTTTCAAGCTCAGATTCGAGTTGGGGAATGCAGCGGCCCGGGGCTACTCTTAGTGTTGTTACTGGTGAGATCCCTTGAATTGTCAGAGCCGAGACATCATAGGGCCGTCGTGAAGAAGAGTGCAATGGTGCGATGAGGGGTTCAGCGGCAGTCAGAATGGGACAGCTGCGCGTTATAACGTGCCATCGTTCCTCTCTCCCTTCTCTATCCCTTCTCACACCCGCTCCCTTCTGCCTCTCTCCCCCTTCTCTCTCTCTCCCTTCTCGCTCTCCCTCCTTTCTCTCTCTCTATCTCTCCTTTCTCTCTCGCTCCCTTTCTCTCTCTGCCTTCTCTCTCTCTCTCTCTCTCTCTCTCTCCCTCCCTTTCTCTCTCTCCCTTCTCTCTCTCTCTCTCTCCCTTCTTTCTTCCTTCTCTCTCTCTCCCCTCTCTCCCTCTTTCCCTCTCTCCCTCAGTCTCTGCCCTATCTGCCTCTCTCCCTCTCTCTGTCTCTGCCCTATTGATAAGGCTGAATGCTGTTAAAATATAACAAATATATATAATGGATTCTTGGGCTAGGTTACAATTTATATTTTGTCTCAAAGTAGGATTTTCTCCAGTAGATTGATATGGAAAGACAAGCCCAGAACTTGCTGTATATTAAGACAATGACTTATGTGCTCAAATGACTCTGTATTGAACTAGCCCAGGCTTGCCTCTGGTTAACGTATGTTGATATAATGACCGATGACTTTGAAATGCGTCTACCAATTGATGAGAGAGGAAGCCCAGATTAATCCCAGTGAGGGGTATTGAGACAATGTCCTATGCCTTTGAGGTGTACAATGACAGGATGCTTTTGATATGCAACTGCCTTGTACCACATGACAGGAGGCCTTTATAACCATATAACCATATAACAATTACAGCACGGAAACAGGCCCTCTCGGCCCTTCCAGTCCGTGCCGACCATTTGTTTTCCCCTAGTCCCATCTACCTGCACTCAGACCATACCCCTCCATTCCCTTCACGTCCATATACCTATCCACTTTACTCTTAAATGTTAAAATCGATCCTGCCTCCACCACTTCTGCTGGAAGCTGATTCCACACAGCCACCACCCTCTGAGTAAAGAAGTTCCCCCTCACGTTACCCCGAAACCTCTGTCCCTTAATTCTCATGTCATGCCCTCTTGTTTGAATCTTCCCTACCCTCAATGGGAAAAACGTATTCACGTCAACTCTGTCTATCCCTTTTGTAGATGGTTTATATGCAACCAATAATATAGTTACCTCACTCCCATTAACCCCGCCCAGTTAACATCAATCATAACGCCTTCCCCTCAGTAGAAAATGTAGCCGGTGCTTGAAGGTGTGTGTAATACCCAGTGCTATCATTAAAAGATGTTGTACACTTAAGAGCTTGTAAAGTTTTCATTTACATGGTGTCAAAAGTGGGATGCGAACCCACGCCTCCAGTTGGAGTACCATTCCCTCACGTCGGAGATGGTGATCCGCAAGCTGCGGAAACACTTCTCCACTTTTGGGACCCCGGTCAGGCTGCAGACTGACAACGGCAGGCATTACAAGCCCAAAAGCTTTGCCGACAGGTGGAACTTCGTGCATTTTAGCAGAACGGGCCGTCCGCAGCGCCAAGCTTCTGATGGAACAGGCGCGACTATCCAATTCTGATTTGTATTTGGATCTCCTGAACCTCAGGAATGTTTCCAGGATCCGGCCATGGGGTCACCTGCTCAGCGTCTGATGTCCAGAACTACCAGATCCACCGTCCCGATTGCCCAGCGCCAGCTGAAACCTCGGGTGCTGGAGCCCGCCTCCGTGCAGAGGCGAATTCAAGAGAAACATGACAGCCAGCGCGTTCCCACGATCGGTCGTGCAGACCACTCGATCCTCTGTTGCCCTCGATTGCAGACCGCCAGTGGTCACTACCGTCTGGCCACCGTGGTTGGGGTGGCCAACTCACCTCGTTCGTATCTGGTCGACTGTGAGGGTTCCATCTACCGAAGAAGCCGACAACACCTGCTTGCGGTTAATGAGCCACAGCCGCAGCCCCCTGGGCCTATGCCCCTCCACTCTCCTATCAGCAGCCGACTGCCGCCCCCGGCTGGTGTTCCCTGCATGCCTCGGTCGCCGTCGCGGGCGCCTGTTCCCCCTCTGCGCGGGTCCCCTGTTGCCGATCGCGGTTCTCCCACTCCTGTTTCTCCCACCCCATGCTCTTTCGGGGGGAGGGGAGACATCCGCTCGGGCAGGATCAGTAAGCCGCCTGTTCGCTACGGCGATTTCGTTTAATTCTGCTGTTTAAATTCGGTTATCGTGACAACCTGTTTTTGTTTATTTCTAAGGGGAAGGATGTAGATGGTTTATATGCAACCAATAATATAGTTACCTCACTCCCATTAACCCCGCCCAGTTAACATCAATCATAACGCCTTCCCCTCAGTAGAAAATGTAGCCGGTGCTTGAAGGTGTGTGTAATACCCAGTGCTATCATTAAAAGATGTTGTACACTTAAGAGCTTGTAAAGTTCTCATTTACACCTTTCATCATTTTAAAGACCTCAATCAAGTCCCCCCTTAACCTTCTGCGCTCCAAAGAATAAAGACCTAACTTGTTCAACCTTTCTCTGTAACATAGTTGCTGGAACCCTGGCAACATTCTAGTAAATCTCCTCTGTACTCTCTCTATTTTGTTGACATCCTTCCTATAACTAGGCGACCAAAATTGTACACCATACTCCAGAATTGGTCTTACCAATGCCTTGTACAATTTTAACATTACTTCCCTACTCCTATATTCAATGCTCTGATTTATAAAGGCCAGCACACCAAAGGCTTTCTTTACCACCCTATCTACATGCGATTCCACCTTCAGGAACTATGCACAGTTATTCCTAGATCCCTCTGTTCCACAGCATTCCTCAATTCCCTACCATTTACAATGTACGTCCTATTTTGATTTGTCCTGCCAAGATGTAGCACTTCACACTTATCAGCATTAAACTCCATCTGCCATCTTTCAGCCCACTTTTCCAAATGGCCCAAATCTCTCTGTAGACTTTGAAAATCTACTTCATTATCCACAACACCACCTATCTTAGTATCATCTGCATACTTACTTATCCAATTTTCCACCCCATCATCCAGATCATTGATGTACATGACAAACAACAGCGACTTTGAAGCGACTGATGATTGACAAGAGACAAACTCAGACGCATCCTGTAGTAATGTGTATTTACTGTACCTCTGACCATGACTAATGTCTTTGGAATGCGCTTAGGTGACAAAACAACAGTATAAAATACAATCAATACAATACAATCAGTTTTATTCGTCACATTGCACATAAAATGCAAGTGAAATGATTTTGCCAGCAGCGGTACAATGATAAAGAACATCCAAAACACACTAAAAATTTAACACAAACATCCACCACAGCATTCATCACTGTGGTGAAGACACCAAATTTGGCCAGTCCTCCTCCATTTTCCCTCGTGGTCAGGACCTCAACCCTCTGCAGCCGTCGCTGCGGGCGTCCACATGTACAGACAGGTAAAAGTCCAGGTAAGTCCAGAATCGGCTCTACCCCACCAGAGACCGCGGCTTCTGGTTGGTGTAGGCTGCACCCGGCGGTCGAAGATTTAAAGTCCCCGCCGCGCTGCAGCCAGAAGCACCGCAGACCGCAGGGCCAGCGGCTGAAGCTCCCCTCCAGGGGTGATGGTAAGTCCACACCGGTCCCGCGGTAGAAGTAGGCCGCGGGCCGACGGTCAGAGCTTCTTCTCCTCCCGGGTCCCTACGAGGGATCCCGGGCTGCGGACGTCGCGCCAGCTGGAGCTCTGCAGACCGTGGCTTCAGGCTGCCGCGGGCCAGCGAACGGAGCGCTCCCCTTCGGCGAGCCCCGGTGAGGGCTCGCTCGCTCCATGCCGATAGTTCGCGCAGCGCCCGCCGCTAAAACCCTGGCTGCGTCTCCGGGAATGGCCGCCCGATCCTCGATGTAAGGCCACGGTGGAGGCGACTTGGAAAAAGTCGCCTCTCTGTGGAGGAGGCGACCGAGTGGTTTCCCCCTTACCCCCCCCCCCCACAACACCCCCCACACATGACACACAAAGAAATTAATTAAATTAATGACCGAGAAGAGTTAAACAACACAGAGCACCGAGAAGAAATGCAGCAGATAAAATAAAGACAAAAACGCATGTGAATTGAGGCTGCTAAGATAGTTAAACCTCAGCCGACAGTTTGTACTTTTGTTTAAAAACAAACTTGCCTTCGAGGTTTGAATAACTTTTGGCACAGAGCAACAGAACAGCAACCTTGCCTGTTCTGAAGTGAGACAAGGAATGTGGGTCTTTGTCTGTGGAGATTGAAGACCTCAGTGGGTGTGGGCAGACTTTGAATAACGGGGGGTTACACAAAAAGCTGGAGAAACTCAGCGGGTGCAGCAGCATCTAAGGAGCGAAGGAGATAGGCGACGTTTCGGGTCGAGACCCTTCTTCAGACCCGAAACAACGGGGAGTCTGATTGCTCGCCACCTCAGTGGGTGTGGCCAGATTTTGAGTGACGGGGAGTCTGACTAATTACGATCTGGATGAATGTCCAATCACAGCGTACAGGATCCTGACTGACAGGGAATTGGGCCATCCCACCGTGTTGCCCGCCCATTCCTAACAGATTTATGGTAGGAAAAAAATGCTGGAGAAACTCAGCGTGGGAGTTTTTCAACTTAACTCTCTCGCTTCAACAAAAAGACTTTCACAACTTAAAGACTTTATACCCATACTGAAGACCTCTGTCCTCCCACTAAAATGCCCATATGAGTGGTTCGACAGAGCAGCCTCCCTGGGGAATGTCTGAGCTAATAAAACACAGACACAGGCAGCTTGTAAATTCTTTATAACCAAAGATTCTGGTGAACCGAACGGTCTTGTCAGAAAAAGGGAAGATTTTAGAAATTACAAAGAGACGTCTTTGAAAGTGAAATATTATGTCCTGCTCTTGTAAAAAAATGTTTCGTGTATGTGGGAAAAGGAATGTGGAATGTGTGAAATGTAGCTTACACTTTGAAGCTATGAGCAAATGTGTGTTTTACTTCGGAGTCACGTGAGTGACTACTTGAAGACCCCGTCCAGCACGCATGCGCGACATTAGCGTTCATGCAGTGCACCCGCGACGAACGGGAGTTCAAGGTGCTCCCGCTACAAATTGAAAAGTCGGGCCGACAGGTAAGTTTACCGTGGCCGTGTGTCTTTTTCTCTGTGGTCTGCTTGTTTTCCAGAAAGAAGGAGCAAGGCAAGAGGGAAGAAATCTGCAGCTCGCCCCCGTTCGTCCTCCGTTGAGGAATGTTCTTTGGAGGGGGGGGCAAGAGGCGGTGGGAATAACTACCGCGCCGAGCCCAGCACCGCTCGTGCTGCCTGAGCAGCGGTCTGGAGGTACCTGCAGCCAGAACCGGGCGGTAGTA
Source organism: Okamejei kenojei (assembly GCA_035221665.1). Lineage (NCBI taxonomy): Eukaryota > Metazoa > Chordata > Chondrichthyes > Rajiformes > Rajidae > Okamejei > Okamejei kenojei. Next base: position 26,582,325 of record CM069141.1, read on the forward strand.
TCCGACAATTCGGATGAAGATGCCACACCGCTCGAGAGCGGCACAGGCAGCCGCCTAAGCCGAATGGAACGGCTTATGGAGCAATTGCTCCAGCGAGATCTACTGAGAGAGCAGCAGCAGACTCGCCAAGGGAGCTCAGGCACTCCCGCAGTGCCCTTTACGGCACTGGCCATTGCTTCACCTTCTTTTGAAGGCAGCATTGGCGACCAGGTCTGGGCTGGTCAAGAAGAGGGGTCACTGGCTGAAGATGTCCGGAGTACACAGGGTGTACAGGATCAGGAAGAGCTGCTGGGTGTGGTCAACCGCTACGTGGCCATTCCACGAGCGGGTCGGCCGTTAGAGCCGAAACTTGCAGCCAGCATTGACCACCTGTCCTCAAAATCCATGGAAAATACGCCACCCCCAACAACATCAACATCAACATCAACAGCAGCCCTCTACTGCCCAGCAGAAGCCTCATCGTCCAGCGAAGAGGCAGAAGAAGCACCAGTAACCATGGAGGTAGGTGGGTCTGGTTCCTCTCAGCATATGAGCAGTAGGGGCTCTATACTAACAGGGGGGAGATTGCACTTGTTTTTGGATGCATGGGAATCCATTACTAATGACAAGTATATACTCAGCAGCATTCATGGCTATAAAATTGACTTTGTTCATGAAAACATTCCGCCAGTTCAGCATATACCCCAAATGGTATTCACCCTCTCAGTCAAAGAGAAACAAGAGGGTCAAGCTGAACTGATGAGGCTACTAGCAAAAGGTGTCATTGAAAGAACAAAACATGAACCTTTGGAATTTGTGTCTAATATTTTCACTAAAATCAAAAAAGATGGTGGATGTCGCATCATCATTGACTTAACTACTTTAAACAAGTCTGTTAGGTATATACATTTCAAGATGGAAACTTTTGAAACAGCCAGACTATTGGTTTCTAGAGGGTACTTTCTAGCAAGCATTGATTTAAAAGATGCCTACTACTCAGTACCCATACACAAGGAGCATCGTAAATACTTAAAATTTATCTGGATGAAACAGCTATGGCAATTTAAAGCCTTACCAAATGGGCTAACCTCCGCTCCAAGGTTGTTCACTAAAATCTTAAAACCCGCCTTGGCATTATTGAGGAAACAAAAGCATATAGTCATGGCGTACTTAGACGACATTTTAATAGTAGGGAAAACCTTGGAGACAGCCATTTCGGCAGTAGCAGCCACCAAACGTTTGTTTGAAACTTTGGGGTTTGTCATACATCCAGATAAATCCAATGTTACACCGTCCACTACCATGGACTATCTTGGATTTACGACTGATACTGTTCACATGATTGTAACTCTGCCGAAGGGGAAAGCATCAGAGTTGGCACTATCATGCAACAAACTCATGGATAAACATCAGCCAACCATACAGCAGGTAGCTAGAGTTATTGGTTAAATGGTAGCAGCTTTCCAGCTGTACAATTTGGGCCTTTGCACTATCAAAATTTGCAAAGAGCAAAAGTGCATGCACTAAAGCAAAACACAGGTCACTTTGACCGAGCTATGAATTTAACTGCTGAATCCATTCCAGAGTTACAATGGTGGACAAGGAACGTTAGGCTCAGTTCCAGTCCCATAATAATCACCAACCCAGTATTAACCATTCAACGGATGCCAGTGCTTTGGGCTGGGGAGCAACTAACATGCAATCCAGCACAGGGGGCAGATGGACTAAATTTGCCTACAGACAAGGGGTATCAACTACTTAGAAATGTTGGGTGCGTTTTATGGTTTAAAAGCATATTCATCTAATACGCATCATGCACATGTTCGGTTGCAATTAGATAATACCACGGTGGTGGCTTATATCAACCACATGGGTGGTGTAAAGTCGATATCGTGTGACAATTTGGTCAACCTAATCTGGCAATGGTGTGTCGAAAGACATATTTGGTTATCAGCAACATACCTACCAGGTAAGCAAAATACAGTGGCAGACACCAGGTCACGCAAATTCAATGATAACATCGAATGGATGTTAAATCCCAAAATATTTGCTGAAATTACAAAGCAATATGGCACACCAGATATTGATCTATTTGCATCCAGGCTGAATCACCAGGTACCAACGTATGTCGCTTGGGAACCAGACCCTGAAGCAGCAGCAGTTGATGCATTCTCGCTGCATTGGGGGAAAATGTTCTTTTATGCTTTTCCTCCCTTCTGCCTCATCAGTCGGGTATTACGCAAGATTCAATTGGATTCCGCTTCAGGAATCTTGATAATACCCGACTGGCCTACACAGCCATGGTTCCCAGTGGCCCTCGACATGGCTGTTGAAACACCGTTGGAATTCCCCAGCAGTCGAGAATTATTAATCCACCCAGTGTCAGGCATTAGTCACCCATGCCATGACAGAGTCAATCTCCTGGCTTGCAGATTCTAAAAAGACCTCTACTGGGCCTGGGACTGTCTGAGGACGCCATCAACATGATGAACGCATCCCACCGGGAGTCCCACCAGGAGACAATACCTGACCAACATAAGAAAATGGGAACGGTATTGCTCCAAAACAGGAACTACCTACACTACAGCTACAGCCACCAGTGTTGTGGAGTTTCTGGTTGGATTACATCGGGAAGGACTCAGCTACAGCGCCATTAATACAGCCAGGAGTGCGTTATCAGCTTATTTGGTTCCAGCAGCAGGACAACTGGCTTTGGGGTCCCATCCACTAGTGGTCAAAATCATGAGGGGCATTTTTAACACCAATTCCCCCAGACCAAGGTACACTCAGATCTGGGATATCAGCATTGTACTGACGTACCTTAGGGGATGGCCACCACCCAGGTCACTCACGCTGTAACAACTTAGTCTGAAATCAGTAATGCTCATGGCACTAGTGTCAGCTCAAAGGGTCAGTCCCTCCACCTTCTGAGGCTAGACAGCATGACAGAGTCATTGGACTGTTTCACATTTCATATTCAGGGACTGGTCAAACAAACTAGACCAGGTACCACGCCTCCAGTCATGGAGTTCCGGGCATATTCATCTGACCCACGGCTGTGTGCCAAGACCCATCTCGCCAATTACATAGACACAACATACAACTTAAGAGGGAGAGAAAAAGCCTTATGGATAAGCCACAAGAAGCCTCATGGTCAGGTGACGAGCCAAACAATTTCAAGGTGGCTCAAGCAGGTGCTTAAGTCCGCGGGAGTCAATACTAATGTTTACAAATCTCACTCCACCAGGGCTGCATCTACGTCGGCGGCTAGGCGAATGGACATGCCTATGGACCATATTCTGGCCAGAGCAGGATGGTCCTCGGAAAGAACTTTCCAAAGGTTTTATAATAAGCCGCTGGCGGAACCTGCTACATTTGCAGACAGAATTTTAGAGTCTGCAGCTAATATTTAATTTAAGCCGGGGGAGCTCTCTGTTTTTTGTTGTCATTAATAAACCTTTATTGTTCACAAACAGGTTATTGTTGATTGTAATAACATACTTCCTCCCTCTAAGGTCTTCAGACAGTGAGTAAAGCATGAGCTGGTACACGGTTCGGATTCACAGAGCTTTGAAGTCTTCAAGTAGTCACTCACGTGACTCCGAAGTAAAATAGTAAGATTAAATGAGAACTTACCAGTTCGAAGTTTGATCTGTATTTTATGAGGAGTTACGATGAGGGATTACGTGCCCTCCGCTCCCACCCTCTATTATACAGATCAACTGGTAATTAAGTTCTTATTTTTTATTTACTATATTTATTTCAATTGTTGTGTTTTTTCTGTGAATCCACACCGCTGCTTTGAAGAAATGTCGCGCATGCGTGCTGGACGGGGTCTTCACGTAATCCCTCATCGTAACTCCTCATAAAATACAGATCAAACTTCGAACTGGTAAGTTCTCATTTAATCTTACTATTTTGGATCGCGACAAGTGAGAATGAGCAAATGTGTTATATGTTACAGATCTTTGTAAGAGCCTCGTGTTTTAAGCGACAGTCGTGTGTGTCCCTTTAAGAAACTCAAATTGTTTGGGGGTGGAGCCATACACAGCTATTTTTTTCTTTCTTTTGCTGCTGTGTTCTTTGTCTATGAGAATTAAACTGTTCATCCTTTATTTTCTATTGATTCTTAAACAGAGGAGAGATGCAAAAATGCAGTTTGTTTTGTCTTATCTATGTTTTAAGTTATTTTTTCCCTAATTCTAATCTTTTGAGGTGAGTTCAAAAAGAGATTTGGATGCTTTTGGCATCCTGATTAAAGTGTTAGATGAGATTGGAAATGCCGATATCACAGAGAAAAAGAACATATTGATTTGGGAAAATTGTGATTGATATGCAATTATGCTAGGAATTTGAGGTTGTAAATTTTGAGAAATAGATTGGAACAATTGGGAATGATTTTTAAATTATTTTTTTCCCTTAATAATCTATTATTTAAAGTGTTTAAGAATATTGGCAAAGTTATGGATTACTAATGTTGAGTTTGAGTTCTTTTGGGAAAGCTTGTTTTGATGTGATAATAGTGGTTGTCTTTTAAAATGCAAATGAACAGCCAGGTGGTTCCTGTCTCCAGAGTTTGTCTCTTAAAATGCAAATGACAGCCAGGTTTGTGCCTCCAGATAAACAAATGTGTTGAAGCATGTGCTGTGTAAGGGACAAATAAATGTACATGCAATATTGTGTTAATTGATCATGTCAGACCGTGACTAACAAAAGGGGGTTTGAGGGAACTCACAATGAGGGGTAAAAGGTGAGAGATAAAATAGATTGGGGAAGAGAAAAATAGTAGAAAAATTGAAGAAATTAATATTTAAGGGCCCTCTTCAGATATACTCAGATCAACGAACAAGTTCACAGGGAAGGTGATGAAGGAAGCTTCTAAAGACCGATTTCACGTTTCCCAACCACCCCCAGAGTTTTAGTGGAGGGAATGAATAGGACACTAAAGAATTTAAGAAAAGTCTTGACCGAGACTAGACAGGAATGGGTTAAGGTTCCCAGTCATTCTGTGGTTCAGAACAACCCCGACTCTAAAGACAGGATTAACAACTTTTGAATTGAATACAGGACAAGCTACTGCACCCTGGAGTGTGACTGGAGTGTGGAGGTTGCTCCTACAGGCCCTCAGCCGATTAACTAATTATGTATGCACAGCAATTAACTCATGCCTTGCCAGGTCTGCATTCCCAGGTACGAGAAACACAGAAGCCACTACCAGTTGAGCACAGGAAAGAGTTCATAAAGATTACATGCTGATGGTGTGCTGGGACTGGAAGAAATTGAGACTGTGTTGAAAGGAACTGTACCAAGTGCCCACCAACAACATCAACTGCAGTGAAGATTGAAGATCACCCCCGTTGGATACATCTGATTGACTGTAAACAGTTCAGAGAACCAAGAAAGGACAATGGGGCTATTGATCCTCCTTTTATTCTGGGGATGGCCAAGATGGACTGGACTTGGGGAAATAATTTGTTTCTATGAGTTTTTGAATTTGCCCTTTGTGATAAAATAAGTATATGCTGGGTGTGTACGCACATCCCATGTAATGATGGAGGAGGAACTGTTTTCAAAATAGGGCAGCAACGAATGGATGCCTTCAGAATGGCAAACTTGAGGACTAACCCAAAGGATGGTACACGCCTCCCTTTAAACAAGATTGGAAACTAAACATGACAAGCACAGCAGATATACCTCGACTGCAGATAGTAAGAGATCCGCACAGGCCAGTTAATACTACCTGTTTTTGCCATAACCAAGGCACTGGTGTATTTTTGGGAAACAGTGCATGTATGACATCCCAGTCATCCACCATTATCGGCCCACCCCGACTGGTTAATGGCACATATTTTGTATGTGGATCCTGGGCCTACCCAAGGTTACCAGGAATGCCGCTGGCAGACTCGGCAGCTTGGGAATGACTAAAAGGATCCCATCACTGTACAGGGTGTTGTTATGTTGCATATGTAGTGCCATACATGAGAAACATGAACCAGTTACACCAGCACACGTGGAGTTCCAAGCGAAGCCTAACGAAGGTTGAGCAATTTTTTATGATCCTGTTTCCATCCTATGGTAGTAGAGCTAATAGGACGCTTCAATCCCTGTAATAAGTCGGCACTCTTGCTATTTGCAGTGGGATTGGAGTGGTGAAAGGTAGGGTAGGTACGTCATCGGGGTCATCATTGGGCACCCTCCTTCTTTGACGTTTCATTGATAAGCCCACAACATCTCCAGAGGGCTCAACTGTGATACCTGGCATCCCAGTTACACCCCCTCAATTCCATACCCTCCTGTATTCATCTTGTAGCCCAATTGTTGTCTCTCCTTTTGATCCAGATCCAATTGCTGCTTTTTCCGCAGAATGTGATAATGATTTGATTGCTTTTTGGAGGCAGCGACCCCTCACCCCATTTTCTTTAATAGCCTGGTCATAGATGTAGCAACAAATCCCCTGCATCCCACTTCGACAGGGAAAATCTTGGTCTTCCAGCCATTCTGGGAAGCTTCAGTTGCCAGTTCAGAGTACTTGTTTTTTTTCCTCTCATAAACTTCTTCAATACCATCTTCCCATGGAACTGTCAATTCCACAACATATGCCAACTTGGCTGTTGTAGATCACAGGACCATGTCTGGCCGGAGTGTTGTAACCACAATGTCTGGGGGAAACACAAGCCTTTTTTCTAAGTCCACTTCCATTTTCCAATCCCGAGCAGGCTGCAGAATGCTTGCATTCATTGATGTTATCTGGTGCTCTGGAGGTTGGCCTGCTGGTACAAATGTTGTGAAGTGGACATTTCCTGCCGATGTTGGTGGGGAAGCATTTGTGATCGTTCGCCTCAGTTCAAGGATTGATGACAGCTGTCTGAGAACTTGGTTATGCCGCCAAGTGTAACACCCTTGGCCGAGGCTCATAGTGCATCCTGTTAAAATGTGCCTTAGTGATCCAGGTGCTTGGCAAAGGGAGCAAGTGGGGTCTTCTCCGAACCACTGCTTCAGGTTCTGCGGTGAACATCATAAATGGCTCTGATGACAAAACTTATTCGAGATCCTTCCATTTGCCAGATTTCACGCCAGCTGAGTTTCTTCTTTTCCAGGCTCTCCCAGTTAGTCCATTGGCCTTGCTTGGCCATTGAGACGGCCTTGGCGTGTCGCTCTGTCTCCTCCTGTCTTCTCACCTCCTCCACCACGAGCCGTCTTTTCTGCACTGATGTTGCCTTGTGCCATTGAGGAGCTTTTGGAACGAGCCCGAGCCCGGCTCTCCCATGTTGGACTTGGCCAACCATATCCTGGAAATGAAGAGCAGACTTAGCACTCTGAACGGCTTCAGATGGGGTCCACTTCCTCCCCGTTGCCACACGGGGGGGGGGGGCCGCTGCTCGAATAACAGTATCTTCAGATTCAGTGAGGGTCATGACTAACCTTGCTTTGGTGCATTTGAACTCTTCCACAAGTCTTGTAATGGGTAATTCCAATTTGCCACTCCCATACAGTCCGACAGCACTTAAGCATCGTGGAAGTCCAAGCCACTGTTTCACATGTGTCCTGATCATTCTTTCCAGCTTTTCCACTGTGTTGATGGGGATTTCATACATAGTTAAAGGCCACATGATTCTTGGTACTATGCCAAATTGGAAGCACCACAGCTTGAGTTTTCCTGGTAGCAAGGTCTTGTTGATGCGAGCTATGTCCTTTGTCAGCTTTGCATCATACCATCGGCCCAAACTCTTCACTGGCATTTATGAAACAGTTGGAACAGGTATTCCGTTAATTTGAAATCTTTGATCCTTGACTTGACCTTTGACAATAGAGATGCTTCTGCACTTGCTGGGTTTAATCTTCATCCTGGGTTTAATCTTCATCCTTGCCCATGTGATGTTTTGATGAAGTTTTTCCAGAAGTCTCTTGGTGCAGGGGATAGTTGTTGTTATATCGTCCATATAAGCTCATACCGGTGGCAATCGCTGACCACATTGTAACCATTTTCCTCCCACAACTCATTTTGATGCTCTGATAATGAGCTCCATTGCCATAGTGAAGGTCAATGGGGAGATGGTGCACCCCGCCATGATGCCGACTTCCAGTGGTTGCCACGCTGTGGTAAAGTCTGATGTTGTGAGACAAAATTGCAGATCCAGGAAGTAGTTTTTAATCAGATTTGTTATTATTGCCAGCACCTGAAAGAATTCAAAAGCAGTCCACAGTAGCGAATGAGGAACTGATCCATAGGCGTTGGCCAGATCGAGGAACAAGACATGCAGATTCTTTCGTTCTTAGCAGTCTGGATTTGATGCCATATGACGCTGGTATGCTCAAGGCATCTCGAGAAGCCTGCTTTGCCAGCCTTTTGGATTGACGTATCAATGAAATGGTTTTGTTTCAGATACTTTGTAAGTCTTTTTGCCACCACTCTGAAAAAGATTTTGCCCTCTATGTTAAGAAGGTTTATTAGCCGAAACTGTTCGATGGTGGAAGAATTTTTTTCTTTTGGGATCAGGACTCCCCCTGCTCTTTGCCACGCTTTGGGGATATCTTTCTTTTCCCTCGCAACTCTCATGTTCATCCTAGGAATTTCAGAATATCTGGTGCATTCTTGTAGACACAATACAGAACACCATTAGGGCCTGGTGCACAGGCCGTTCTTGCCTTCCTCACTACTTCTTTTACCTCACTCAGCTTGGGAGGGCTGATGTCAAATTGATGTTGTGGGGGTGAGATTGGTGGGATGTCAGCGGGGACAAAAATCGGTTCATCTTTTAACTCATCAGTGTGGATAGTTCAGAGGTGTCCTTCAACCTCTTTTGACACTTTCAGGGATCCGCTTTTTTCTTTTGTGAAAATGCCTTTCACAAACTTAAAGGGATCTTTGTAGAATGTTCTTGCTTTTTCCTTCTTTTTGCGTCGTTTCCTTAAATTCTCCGCTCTGCGCAGCTTCGAGAGCCTCTGTTTTAGGTCGTTTTGAAGGAGATTGATGCCCCCCCTTTCTTCTGCTGCTGCTTTTTTCCACACCTTCTTCTTTCTTTAACAAGTCGTTGGATTTCCTGGAGACGATGGGACTTGGGGGGAGGAGGCCTATCTTTCCTGCGGAGTTGTTCCTTTTCACCGAATTTCTCCTTTCCATAGCGGTAGATTAGATCCCCTCCTTCTCCAACTTCTTATCTGCTGATCCCTTGATTCCACTTAAGATCAAACTCACATCTGCATTGATGATTTCCCACTCCTTGCCGTTAGACTTTGGCCATTTCACCAATGGCTTACGTCCTTGCATGTTCTCCACTTTACGATGTGCCTGGTTGCATCTTGGACTGTTGCCTGAAACTGCTGCCACATCCCGTAGGGTGCTGATGCTCTGCAGACTGTGGATTTCTTCCTGTCGCTGAGTTTCATCCGACTGATTTGACCTTCCTGTTAACAGAATCTGGTCAATGCGGGGCCCTGGGTTGGGGATTTTCAAGCATTTTTTCCGTCCCTGATGAATTTTGAGACCACGAGTTGATGTTACTTTAGTCCAGCCACACCCACAGGTCTGAAGAACGTATCCAGCTGCTCGTTTTTCAAGAGTTTTGCCACTTACTTGATTCAATGTCGTGTCCGTTCCAAGGTTTGTTACCGGGTGGTCAGTTGATGAGTCATCTTGCGCCCCCACTCTCGCAGACTCTGGGGGTATTTTTCTCTTTGAACTTTTTGTAGCCAAGTGAGGGTGGCTCTTGTGCCCTAACAAGGTGATGGAGCCAGCTGTTATGGGTAGCTAGCCCATAACAGCCCAGTTGGGGTCTATTGTCCCGTTGGGATAGTATCATGGGAACTAATTAAAATAGCCTCTGCTATAGAGACGCTTGCTAATGCCACTGCCGCCTCCTTGAGTGCAACCCAGGAGGAGATAGAAGGGGTAACAGCTAAGATGGTAGCAATGAGAACTGTAGTATTACAATACAGGATGGCCTTAGATTTTATCACAGCAGAAAAATAAGGGACATGCGATGGTCTTTCTTATGTACTCTACGAGAACTGTAAATGTTATCAAATTGATAAAAAGGAGGGAATGATAAGGCTGAATGCTGTTAAAATATAAAAAATTATATACTATGGATTCTTGGGCTAGGTTACGATTTATATTTAGTCTCAAAGCAGGTTTTTCTCCAGTAGATTGATACAGAAAGATAAACCCAGACTTGCCCAAGATTGCTGTATATTAAGACAATGACTTATGTGCTCAAATGACTCTGTATTGAACTAGCTCAACCTTGCCTCTGGTTAACATCTGTTGAGATAATGACCGATGACTTTGAAATGCGTCTACCAATTGATGAGAGAGGAAGCCCAGATTAATCCAATAAAGGCAGTGACAGGATGCCTTTGATATGCAACTGCCTTGTACCACATGAGAAGAAGCCTTTGATGCGACTGATTATTGACAAGAGACAAACTCAGACGCATCCTGTAGTAATATGTATTTACTGTACCTCTGACCATGACTAATGTATTTTACATGTGCTTAGGTGACAAAAGAACAGTATAAAATAACATGTAATTCTGTGTTCAGAGAAGTGGAGTAAGGAGAGCCAAGTGTCCATGTTGCTCACTTGGCTGGGGTTATCCTTGCCACTTCCATCGGCCGATAATTAGTAACGTTTTGAATGGTCTACCAAACCGTATTGTGAGTTGTCTGCTTATTTAAAAGTTAACCTTTTTCACTATCTGCTCTCCCTCGCTCTGTCTCTGCTCTATCTGCATTCTCTTTCTCTCTCTCTCTCTCTCTCTCTCTCTCTGTCTCTGCCCTATCTGCCTCTCTGTCTGACCTCCCCCCCCCCCCCCCCCCCCCCCAGCCTTGCTAGGTGAAAATACTAAATGGTCTCTCCTCTTCTACTGACATATTGGAAGCAAAATGCATCTTCAATATACAGGTCTCTCCCCACAACTGAAAACGATTCTACTAAAGTGATATATCATCCATTCTGCAGGTATGTAGTTATAATCAATTTTTTTCTTATTAGTTAATCCTATATGATATTTTCTGTAATTTCAGATGTCGACAGCGGGTCCAGAATACTCGTCGACAAGATCTCCTCCACTGCACTCCGGTGTACATGTCAACCAACTGCCGTCTTTGTTCTGAACACAACATGACCAGTTTTCCAACAGGCATACCAATAACAGGCTAAATTGGAATGCAATTATTTCTTCCGGCCCTAACTCCCATCCCTGCTGTGTGTTCACCATCCCCCCTGACCTCTCCCTCTCCGACACCGAACGGTCTGTCCTCAGCAGTTCTCACCTTTGTCCCCCTCCATCCCCACCTCAGTGAGTTCCGCGCCCACCACGACTTGGAGCTCTTCAACCGTCGCCTCCACCTCACAGCATTCTTCCATGGGAAGGAGTCCTCGCCCCCTATTGATGATCCCTTTTCCCATCTCCAACGGTCCCCCTCGTCTTGGAACCCACTCATGGCCTTCCGGCTTTAGACCTTTTTATTCAAAACTGCCGGTGGGACATCAACCGCCTCAACTTCTCCACTCCCGTCTCACTCCAATCTCTCCCCCCCGAACGTACAGCCATCGACTCACTCCGCAACAACCCAGACTGAGTTATCAAACCCGCCGACAAGGGAGGTGCCGTGGTAGTCTGGCGCGTAGATCTCTACAAAGCTGAGGCCACGCATCAACTCTCGGACACCTCCTCCTACTTACCCCTGGACCATGACCCCACAGACGAGCACCAGGCCACTATCTCTAGCACCATCACTGACTTCATCCACTCTGGCTCCCTGCCCCCCCAAGCCTCCAACACATCGTTCCCCAGTCCCGCACGGCCCGATTTCACCTTCTCCCCAAAATCCACAAACCTGACTGTCCTGGTAGACTTATTGTCTCTGCCTGTTCGTGCCCTACCAAACTTATTTCCACATACCTCGACTCCATCCTATCCCCCCTGGTTAAATCCCTCCCTACCTATGTTCAAGACACCTCAGACACTCTCCGTCGTCTCCTGGCATTCAAGTTCAAGTGAGTTTATTGTCATGTGTCCCTGATAGGACAATTAAATTCTTGCTTTGCTTCAGCACAACAGAACATAGTAGGCATTGACTACAAAACAGATCAGTGTATCCATATACCATTATATAAATATATACATACACATGAATAAATAAACTGATCAAGTGCAAATAACAAATAATGGGTTATTAATGTTCAGAGTTTTGTCTGAGCCAGGTTTAATAGCCTGTGGCTGTGGGGAAGTAGCTATTCCTGAACCTGGTCATTGCAGTCTTCAGGCTCCTGTACCTTCTACCTGCAGGTAGCAGGGAGATGAGTGTGTGGCCAGGATGGTGTGGGTCCTTGATGATACTGCCAGCCTTTTTGAGGTAGCGACTGCGATAAATCCCCTCGACGGAGGGAAGGTCAGAGCCGATGATGGACTGGGTAGTGTTTACTACTTTTTGTAGTCTTTTACTCTCCAGGGCGCTCAAGTTGCCGAACCAAGCCACGGTGCAACCCGTCAAGCATGCTCTCTACTGTGTACCTGTAGAAGTTAGAGAGAGTCCTCCTTGACAAACTGACTCTCCGTAATCTTCTCAGGAAGTAGAGGCACTGATGCGCTTTCTTGATAATTGCATCTGTGTTCTCGGACCAGGAAATATCTTCAGAGATGTGCACGCCCAGGAATTCTCTTGACCCTTACAACCATCCTCGAATGATATAAACGGGACTGTGGGTCCCCATCCTACTCCTTCCAAAGTCCACAATCAGTTCCTTCGTTTTGCTGGTGTTGAAGGCCTGGTTATTGATCTGGCACCATATGGACAATTGCTCGATCTCGCTTCTATACTCTGACTCATCCCATCAGTGATACGTACCACAACAGTGGTGTCGTCAGCGAACTTGATGATGGAGTTCGCACTATGACCGGCTACGCAGTCATGGTTATAGAGTGAGTACAGCAGGGGGCTGAGCATGCAGTCTTGAGGTGCTCCTGTGCTGATTGTTCAGTTTTCTAGGCCCCCATCCCCTCATCTGCACCATGGACATCCAGTCACTCTACACCTCCATCCCCCACCAGGAGGGTCTCAAAGCCCTCCGGTTCTTCCTTGACCGGAGAACCAACCAATCCCCGTCTACAGATACTCTCCTCCGCCTAGCTGGCCCTTACCCTTAATAACTTTTCATTTGACTCCTCCCATTTCCTCCAAATACAAGGCATAGTTATGGGCACGTGCATGGGCCCCAGCTATGCCTGCCTCTTTGTAGGGTACGTCGATCAATCCTTGTTCGAGATGTACCAGGGCCCCATCCCCGACCTCTACCTCCGCTACATCGAAGATTGCATTTGTGCTACTTCCTGCACCCACACACAACTGACTGACTTCATCCGCTTCACCACTAACCTCCATCCGGCACTCAAATACACCTGGACCATTTCCGACACTTCCCTACCATTTCTTGACCTCACTATCTCCATCGCAAGTGATAGACTTCTGACCGACATCCACTATAAACCCACTGACTCCCATGGCTATCTAGACTACACTTCTTCCCACCCTGCTTCCTGTGAGGACTCCATCCCCTACTTCCAATTCCTGCCTCTACGCCGCATCTGCTCCCAGGATGAGGTGTTCCACACCAGGGCATCGGAAATGTCCTAATTCTTCAGGGAACTGGGGCTCCCCTCCCCTACTATAGATGAGGCTCTCACCAGGGTCTCTTCAATACCCCGTAACACTGCTCTCTCTCCCCATCCCCCCCCACTCGTAATGAGGGCAGAGTCCCCCTTGTCCTCACCTTTCACCCCACTAACCATCACATACAACAAATAGTCCTCCGTCATTTTCGCCACCTCCAACATGACCCCACCACTCGCCAAATCTTCCCATCTCCCCCCTGTCTGCTTTCCGCAAAGACCACTCCCTCCGTAACTCCCTGGTCAATTCTTCCCTTCCGCACCACCCGCTCCCCGGGCACTTTCTCTTGCAACCGTTAGAGATGCTACACTTGTCGCTTTACCTCCCCCCTCGACTCCATTCAAGGACCCAAGCAGTCGTTCCAGGCAAGAGCGGAACTCGCTATCAAAACATGGAGGGGACGGGGGAAACCATTTTTTGGCGGCTGCACGCGCACGCGCACACTCACACACACGCGCGAGGCTTCGGAGGCTCAATCCAGTGCTAAACAAAGATTCTAGAGGAGCCGAAGCCCTGAAACATTCGCAAGTCAATTGTGTTTTGCACCCGAATCGGGTTAAAAAGTTCGAACAGGCAAAAGTAAACCTTTTTTTTTGTTCATTTGACATGTTTGACCAAATAATAAATTTCTAGTATCTTTGGTGCTAAATGCAGCTCAACTCTGCCTGTCTCACCGGGTTAACTACAGCCCTGACTGGACTGGCGGGATACCAGCGCTGCTTCTCCGCGCTGCCCATAAAGCCGCAAACCCGGGCAGGTTAAGCAGGCAGAGTGAGCTGGGTTTAGCGCTGCTTCTCTGTGCTGGCTGTGGGCCTGGGGGTATAGCTCTCGTCTGACTGGCGAACTCTCTGGCCACCCGTGGGGGATGGGGGTGGTGCACTCGGGTGGGGACGGGACAGCGCCGGAGACCCGGCCGGGATCGATCCTGGCTGCGGATGAGGTGCAGGTCTTGGGGGGGATGTCCCCCACCTCTCAAAACATGGGGGGGACATGTCCCCTCTGGATCCCCCCCCCCCCCCCCCCCCACCCCCGTGTTTTCCGCCCCTGGTTCCAGGTGCGACAGGTTCCTGCAACTACTCCAACCTCATCTATTGCATCTGCTGCTCTAGATGTCAGCTGATCTACATCGGTGGGACCAAGCGCAGGCTTGCCGATCGTTTCGCCGAACACCTCCGCTCGGTTCACATTAACCAACCTGATCTCCCTGTGGCTCAGCACTTCAACTCCCCCTCCCATTCCGAATCCGACCTTTCTGTCCTGGGCCTCCTCCATGGCCAGAGTGAGCACCACCGGAAATTGTAGGAGCGGCATCTCATATTCCGCTTGGGCAGTTTGCACCCTAGCGGCATGAACATTGACTTCTCCGATTTCCGGTAGCCCTTGCTGTCTCCTCCCCTTCCCAGCTCTCCCTCAGCCCTCTGGCTCCTCCTCTTCCTTTTTTCCTTTCTTCTCCCCACCGTCCCCACCCTACATCAGTCTGAAGAAGGGTTTCGGCCCAAAACGTTGCCTATTTCCTTCGCTCCATAGATGCTGCCGCACCCGCTGAGTTTCTCTAGCACTTTTGTCTACCAACGCTATTTGACATCCCTAACCCGCCGAAACGGCTGTTTTCCCAACGCAGGTTACTCAAGAGGAAGAATGAGAACCTCCCGTTACCCACACAAAATTGTGCAAATGACGATTTATTTATTATTATATATGTTGGAAATGTGTCCTTTGGGTTAAGCAAGGGGTGGGGCTATCATTGTTTGAAATATGTTGAATTTTACATCACTTTCATTGGTTAGCTGATATGCAAAATACTGCAACCCTGTATATCTCGCGCACAAAATGTTGTAAATTATGTAAGTATTACCGTGAATGATAGAAATAAAAAGTGTTTTAAAAATCCATGTCTCAAAAAAAAAGCAATAAGGACCCCATGTTATTTGACCAACTTATCGGCTGAATTGAATTATGTAGGTATGTATGCACTACATTGTATTATGCTAATATAGAATGAAAGAATGGAAAAAATATTTTGACATTGTGTTCATGGATATTTTATTCACAATATTAGGATTTCATATATATATATGTGACCTGTCAGTGCCCTTAATGTGGTTTGAAAATATAGTTTGGAAATGCTAAAGCTGTGTTGCCTATGGTTTGGAAATGCTAAAGCTGTGTTGCCTTTGGTTTGGAAATGCGAAAGCTGTGTTGGCTAAAGTTTGGAAATGCTAAAGCTGTGTTGCCTAATTAAAGTTGCCTTGCCTAATTAAAGTTGCCTTGCCTTCTATAAAATTAAAAGTCTAATCTTGACCATTTCCTGTTTGCGCTTTATATTGATTTTAGAAAAAAACGCTACCACGTACAGCTGTGATTTTTGGCACCTTATTCAGAGTCCCCCTCCGCTCATCAAGTGCCGAGGATTTTGCCCATCGATGAAAAATAAAAGAGTTATTGGTGTTTATAAAATGTTGAGATTCTCTCTCCTGTCAATCCCGCCATTAAGGCCATGCCCTTTCTGGTGGGGGGGGGGGGGAAGGGACTATAAAACCCAGAAGTGTGGGCGTGGTTCAGTCTCTGCAAGATGAAGAGGTCACAACTCGCTGTCTTTAGTGGCCTTGCACCCTGCTTGAAATGGGTAGGAACTGCACTTGAATTTGGTGGCCTTGCACCCTCTTGAAATTGAATTTCAAGGAATAGCCATGAGTCAACTGCCTGCCCACCAGCCGTGAGTGAGTGAGCTGCCAGCGCAACAGGCTTGAGTGACTGAGCCACCAGCCCAAGAATCCATTTGGCCCACAATGTCCATACTAGCCCTCTGGAAACCAGTCCATTCAGCCCACAACACCCTTACTAGCGCTCCAGAAAGTCCCCCCCCGCCCACCCCCCCACTGACCACCAATATTGGAATTGGTGAAGAGGTGGAATATTGTGTTGGGGGACCAGCCCACCCCTCCCTTGTGATGCAGAGACCCAAAAATATATATATGGTTGCTAAACAAATTAGAGGAAATCACAAGAAAGAAACTAGAGAAATATATATGTGTGTGTGTGTATATACATCTGTCACATTTTTTACATAAATTGGTCATCAAACCTACGAAACTGAGCCAATCTTCAATTTGGCAACACACTGTCTCATTGGCCATCTATTTCACTCAGATCCATAAGGTAATGTACCGTTTAGATCACATGCCAGTGTCCACTCAGATGGATGCAGTATTCTACTACATGATCAGGTGAATTAAGTGGAAATAGTGTTTGCAATCTTATTTGTGTGCACTTACTGCGCCAACCAGGTACCTGGTGGACACCACGCGACAACTGTAACACAAAATGTATTTGTGTATTCTGATGCCATTTTCGGAAACTTGCCATCAATGTGTTATCTTTTCTTATATTTGTGAGGAATAAAGTGATTTAACCCCCACTGTCGTAAAGTTCCGGGAGAGGATTCTAACACAGTTGTGAATGAGGTAACCAGCATCGTCCTTGAGCAGGACTGATAGCATTGTATAGCAGCAGGCAGGGATGAGAGATGCGGCCATAATCACCAGAGACT
Source organism: Okamejei kenojei (assembly GCA_035221665.1). Classification (NCBI taxonomy): domain Eukaryota; kingdom Metazoa; phylum Chordata; class Chondrichthyes; order Rajiformes; family Rajidae; genus Okamejei; species Okamejei kenojei. The sequence continues at coordinate 26,599,529 of CM069141.1, forward strand.
AGCTTTTTAATTAAAATACAAGTAACTGGGCCAGGTCAATAGCAACTGAGCATGCTTAATGAAATAAATGAATATTACTTACACGCCCCTGATTGAGAAACTGCTCATTACCATGCATTTGTAAGAACATGCGATGTATGATGTGAGGGGTACTGGGGGGATGTACCTATAGACTGTGCACCTCAGTGCTCTGATTGGGAGGAGCCAGAAGGGGAGGTTAAATGTAGAATTGTGTGTATAAAGGGGCTATACTTTCCTGACTTCGGTGTGTCTCAACTTGGAGAGGCACCCGATTCTGCAGACTCGCAAATAAAGCATTTCTTGTTTCCACGATTTAGTCTCTGAGTAGTGATTGTGACCACACACTATATCTCACAATCTGGGGGCTCGTCCGCGATCGCCACTTCGGCCGCTCGGCTGAGGCATGGAAGGAAGGGAAGGTGCACTCTGCTGATTTCAGCAGTCTCTGATCTCCTTGCTTGCCATCAGCGGTTTGAGCGAGTGATATCCGGACAAGAGACTCGGGAAACAAGAGGGAATCCGGAGTAAGGAAGGGACGGTCGAGCGATTCGTGTGCACAGGACCTGGGTAAGAAAACAGGCTATTAAGTATTGCCCGGGCGACCGAGGGTCTGTCGGACGGGAATAGTCCGATAAGACAATGAATAACCGGAACGGGAAAAGTAAGGGTCCGGGGGGGGGGGGGGGGGGGGGAAACAGAAAGGCTCAATGGTGAAGAGCCGCACATTCCGCCTAATAGCCCATTGGGGCAAATGTGGCAATCTTGGGGAGAAGGAAGCCCCGGGGGTAAAGATAAGGAGACTATGATTAAGTTCTGTTATTTTGATTAACGAAAGGAACCAATAAGGGGCAGTTCAGTCTGGTGGCTACGACTGGGTTCCGATGAGGATTGGGCACTTTGGATGCTGTACAGAATATTCAGAGTATCACTCAAACATTGCAAAAATTTAAGGAAAATCACAGTGCCAAATGTTTTGAGTACGAAAAGTTTAAAAAAAAAGGAAGGAGCAGCACATGAAAGAAATATTGAGTTGTTTCACACAATCTATAGAAGAAACTCATATACAGATTGGTCAGGTACATGAGGAGTTAGTGCAAAATATTGTAGAATAGCAGAAAGTAGAGTAGCAATAAGAATTATATAAATGTTAATTTTGAAATTTAATCTGTGTAGGTAATTGCATAATTTCATTGAAGTAAGAATGGAACAAATGTGATTTGTGTGTAAAAACCGGTTTTGAATGAGGAAATTCATATATGTGATAAGTTTGTTTGTTGTAATCCACATGCTGTAAGGGTAGGTGTGTGTTCTTTTAAGAAATTGTAAGCAATGGGGGAGATTACGAACAGCTGTAAGGTAACGATTAACGCTTTGTATCATCGCAGCTTAAAAGGGGAAAGTTGGAAAATGTAGGTTGCTTGGTTCTGCTGATGTTTCTATAGATTTATTTTCAGTAAAGTTAATTTGGAAAATTGTTACTAGTACTAAGAATTGGAAATTTAAAAATAGTGGTGAGAATGGATTGAAATAATTGGAAATAAGTTAATTGCTGAAACATGACCAGCTTTAGTGGTTTGTTTAGATAAACATTCTGGTTGGAGAAGGATAATTGTTGTTTGCTGAGATTTTCAGAAACAGGAAGTGGCCCAAAGAAGGCACTTTCAAGATAAATGTGTGACAAGATGGAAGTGTTAATTATGAATTATATGCCACATATAAGTTGGAAAGGTGGGAAAAGAGGAGAGGAAAGGAATTAGATGTACTTAGGAAGTTTAGAGAGAAAGGAGAGAGAGGCAGTGAGGAGGTAACAGAAGTAGGAAACGACAGGTGTGAAAGTAATAAATCAGGAGGAGTCAGTGGAAGATTTTAAAAGGAAGGTGAATAAATTTGCAAAGGAGGATAGACTATCTGAGAAGTAAGAAATTGAGTTTAGAATGAGAAGGAAGGCATATCAAAAAGGATTAAAGTGGGAAGCTGAGGGATAAGTTGATGAGACTGCTTTAAAAAGATAAGAGCAGGCCAGACACAGATTATCCTTTGGGTCACCCATAAACTGAGAGGGCTAAAAAATACCTTACCCAATATTCCTGGTGGGGCAGGAAATGGATTATGGCTTTGGAGGAGGAGAACCTGGGACGATTATTGGCTATGGGAGATTTGAAGGCACTGTTGGTGAAAGTGATAGGAACCACTAAACTGATGCAAATGTAACTTGAAGAGCTCAAAAAGAAAGAGCATGAAAAAGGAAAGACAATGTTGTCAGTAACAACAGACCTGGTTGAAAAGTCTGAAATAAGTGATGTACCAACACACAGTGAGTCCTATGACAGAGCCAAACAGGGGCCAGATAATTCCATGCCAATAGAATATTTTGGACGAGTAATATCTAAAGAAGTAAAAGCTATAGTGCAGGATCAAATTGAAGCGATAATTGAAGTTCCCAAACCTCAGAGAGTAGAACAGGTGATGATGATATTTGGAATGGCAGGATATAGTTCAGACTAGATTGGGAGGTATGTTGAAATTGTGATGCCATTAAGGAAAATAATGAAGGAAGAGGACACACAAGTCTGAGAAATGTTTTACAGTCAGAGCCTTTGAATGAAGGGGACAAAGAGGTTTTGTTTGTGGATGTTTCTTGTTAAAGGGATCATAATAGCAAGTATGCAGGGTTTGAAGTGATGCATCAGGATGAATTAGACTTTAAGGTAATCAAATTGGAAGCTTGGCTGCAATCTTGCTTAGTTCAGTTGGCAGAAATTAAGGCTTTAAGAGCAGCATATGTACATGGAGTCTGGTACATGTTTGGAGTAATAGGGAAACAGAAAGGCTTTGAGAAAAGCAACTGAGACCCCATGCAAAGTTAGCAGTATCCCCCTATGAAATGTTGTTTGGGTTACCTTATTTGGGAAAGATAGAAGGAATACCCACCATAGAGGGCAGTGATGTACTCTTAAGGAACTATTTACTGGCAGTATCTCGTTCTCTTACAGAATTAAAAGCTAAAGGATTATTGGCTCAAAGCCCACCACTCGACTTTCCAATACATGCTGTAAAGACCGGCGACTGGGTACTGGTCAAGAATTGGAAGAAGAAGAAACTCCAGCCCCGGTGGACCGGCCCATATCTAGTATTACTGACAACCGAGACAGCAGTACGAACAAAAGAAAAAGGGTGGACCCACACAATCCGGGTTAAAGGACCCGTTGACCCACCCGCTCCTGATAAAGAGGAACAGTGGATGGTGGAGAGAGGGAATAAGCCCCCAACATTAACATTTAGAAAAAAATAAATGTATAACTAGCAGTATGAAAGGAGCAGTCGTAGTATTGCTTGCTCTGCATGTAATCATGGTAAAAAGTATTAATAACTGTGATAAACGTTATCATCCTATCAGATACGGAGGGCGGACAACCAGATCATTTACCTATCACTCCCATGTGAACGCTGCTTGCTATAACCCAAGGACTAGAACTGTTTGTAAGAACGGGGGAAAGGAGTATTATGTGGTAGAGAATAAGGGAAATGTAGGAAGGTTTGGGTACGTTACCTGCCCAAAGGGAGAGAAATGGGTTTCCATGACTAGGACAGGACAGTTAGGTATCCCTTCCCATGCCTAAGAGAAACAATAGACAAAATTAAGGAATAAGTAATAAAAAGGTTAACAAAAGCAGTAGTCACCAAGCCTCCACCTCCCACACCTACTCAGCCTCAACTGCACCAGACAATGTATGAAGAAATAAAGAAGCAGATTGAGATCCCTGAAGGAGGGAAAAACCTGTTTGTGGACTTGGTCCTCCGGATAGCTGGAATGTGACTAACTGTTGGGTCTGTGGCGGACCACTGATGAGCTCACGTTGGCCGTGGAGAGGATCCATTGTTGAGGTATGAGACCTGATGGAGTGAAACCTGACAGTTGGACAAGACCGAAATCCCCAGGCATGGGTCCTGACAGACGATCCGGTTGGGACTGAGTGTATCGCTAGGCCCTGGGCAAAGGATGCCGTCCTAGTAGGCAGCAGCCCCTGCCAGCGTATCATCACCCAGTGGCCGATTCAGCCCCGAGTGTGGTGGTCAGAGGAGCCTAAATGGTATCCAACTAAGAGAGAGGGAAGAAACTGCACTATCTGGATGAAGACTGATGGAATGGAATCAACTGGACTATGGAACTGCATAAGGGAACAACCCTTATCAAGGAATCCCGGTGTTGCGAGATATATGGGACAATGTTACCTCTAGTGGACCGGCCCCTGAAGGACTGTTATGGATATGCGGACACAAGGCATATTCGGTGTTGCCAGGAAATTGGAGCGGGACTTGCTTCATTGGACTGGTACAACCGGGATTTTTCCTGTTAAACACTGAAGAATGGCGGTCGCTAGGAACATCTGTATTTGACGACCTATATCGGAAGAAGAGGAAAATAGACATTGGAGAATGGGAAGATGATGAATGGCCACCCGCAAGAATCATCTCATACTATGGACCAGCCACTTGGGCACAGGATGGATCCTGGGGCTACCGAACCCCGGTATACATGTTAAACCGGATCATAAGACTTCAGGCCGTATTGGAAGTAATTACCAACCAAACTGCGGTGACACTGGAGATGCTGGCAAAGCAGCAGACACGCGTGAGAGCAGCAATATACCAGAACCGGTTGGCCTCTAGATTACCTCCTGGCAGAAGAAGGAGGGGTATGCGGGAAATTCAACCTCTCTAATTGCTGTCTAAACATCAATGACAATGGACAGGCAGTGATGGACATACAGTGGCTTGCAAAAGTATTCATACCCCTTGAACTTTTCCACATTTTGTCACGTTACAACTACAAACGTAATGTATTTTATTGGGATTTTACGTGATAGGCCAACTCAAAGTGGTGCATAATTGTGAAGTGGAAGAAAAATGATATATGGTTTCCAAATTTTATTACAAATAAAAAACTGAAAAGTGTGGCGTGCAAAAGTATTCAGCCCCTTTACTCTGATACCCCTAACAGGTTTTCTTCCAAGATTGCCTTGTATTTGGCTCCATCCATCTTCCCATCAACTCTGACCAGCTTCCCTGTCCCTGCTGAAGAAAAGCATCCCCACAGCATGATGCTGCCACCACCATATTTCACAGTGGGGATGGTGTGTTCAGGGTGATGTGCAGTGTTGGTTTTCCGCCACACATAGCGTTTTGCATTTTTGCCAAAAACTTCAATTTTGGTCTCAAGAGACCAGAGCACCTTCCGCCACATGTTTGCTGTGTCCCCCACATGGCTTGTGGCAAACTGCAAACGGGACTTCTTATGGTTTTGTTTCAACAATGGCTTTCTTCTTGCCACTCTTCCATAAAAACCGCAATTTGTGGAGTGCACGACTGATAGTTGTCCTGTGGACAGAATCTTCCACCTGAGCTGTAGATCTCTGCAGCTCCTCCAGAGTTACCAAGGGCCTCTTGGCTGCTTCTCTGATCAATGCTCTTCTTGCCCGGCCTGTCAGTTTAGGTGGACGGCCATGTCTTGGTAGGTTTGCAGTTGTGCCATACTCTTTCCATTTTCGGATCATGGATTGAACAGTGCTCCGTGAGATGTTCAAAGCTTGGGATATTTTTTCATAACCTAACCCTGCTTTAAACTTCTCCACAACTTTATCCCTGACCTGTCTGGTGTGTTCCTTGGGCTTCATGATGCCCAAGGAACATTGTTTGTTCACTAATGTTCTCTAACAAACCTCTGAGGCCTTCACAGAACAGCTGTATTTATACTGAGATTAGATTACACACAAATGGACTCTTTTTACTAATTAGGTGACTTCTGAAGGCAATTGGTTGCACTGGATTTTATTTAGGGGTATCAGAGTAAAGGGGGCTGAATACTTTTGCACGCCACACTGTTCAGTTTTTTATTTGTAAAAAATTTGAAAACCATGTATCATTTTCCTTCCACTTCACAATTATGCGCCACTTTGTGCTGGTCTATCACATAAAATCCTAATAAAATACATTTACGTTTGTGGTTGTAACGTGACAAAATGTGGAAAAGTTCAAGGGGTATGAATACTTTTGCAAGCCACTGTATCAGAAGGAATCCGTAAGTTGGCACATGTTCCCATACAAAAGTGGAATTCGATTATGGGAACCCAATGGTGGGATTCCATCCTCGGATGAACATGGTGGAGAACAGCGGGACTCGTGTTTCTATGTGCATTGGCTGGGCTGATCTTTATCCCCTGTTGTTTTAGGGAACTTACTACAAGGAGGACAAGTCAGATGCAGGCTGTAGTAGTGCCTATGGGAGAGAAAACCTCAATTTCAAGCTCCTTCAGTTCGAATTGAAGTAACATTGTCCTAATCTCCTCTTCCTGTGGATCCTGGACCTTCTCTGGTCGCATTATCATTATTTTCTGTATTACCCCTTTCTCTCCCATAGGCACTACTACAGCCTGCATCTGACATACTCCTTGCAATAAGTTCCGTAAAACAAGGGATATAACAGGGGATAAAGATCAGCCCAGCCAATGCACATAGAAACACGAGTCCCGCTGTTCTCCACCATGTTCCTCCGAGGATGGAATCCCACCATTGGGTACCCATAATCGAATTCCACTTTTGTATGGGAACATGTGCCAACTTACGGATTCCTTCTGATATGTCCATCACTGTCTGTCCGTTGTCATCGATGTTTAGACAGCAATTAGAGAGGTTGAATTTCCCGCATACCCCTCCTTCTTCTGCCAGGAGGTAATCTAGGGTCAACCGGTTCTGGTATATTGCTGCACTCATCTGTGTCTGCTGCTTTGCCAGCATCTCCAGTGTCACCGCAGTTTGGTTGGTAATTACTTCCAGTACTGCCTGAAGTCTTATGATCCGGTTTACCATGTATCTGGTTTACCTTGGGTTCGGTAGCCCCAAGATCCATCCTGTGCCCAAGTGGCTGGTCCATTAGTATGAGATGATTCTTGCGGGTGGCCATTCATCATCTTCCAATTCTCCAATGTCTATTTTCCTCTTCTTCCGATATAGGTCATCAAATACAGGTGTTCCTAGTGACCGCCATTCTTCGGGTGTTTAACAGGAAAAATCCCGGATGTACCAGTCCAATAAAGCAAGTCCCGCTCCAATTTGTTGGCAACACCGAGTATGCCTTGTGTCCGCATATCCATAACAGTCCTTCAGGAGCTGGTCCACTAGAGGTAACCTTGTTCCATATGTCTCGCAACACCGGGATTCCTTGATAAGGGTTGTTCCCAGTGCAGTTCCATAGTCCAGTCGATTCCATTCCATCAGTCTTCATCCAGATAGTGCAGTTTCTCCCATCTTTATTAATTGGATACCATTTAGGCTCCTCTGGCCACCACACTTGGGACTGATTTGACCACTGTGTGACGATGCGCTGGCAGGGGTTGCTGCCTACTAGGACGGCATCCTTTGCCCAGGGCCTAGCGATACACTCAGTCCCAACTGGAGCGTCTGTCAGGACCCATGCCTGGGGATCTCGGTCTTGTCCAACTGTTAGGTTACACTCCATCAGGTCCCATTCCTCAATAATGGATCCTCTCCACGGCAATGTGAGCTCATCAGTGGTCCGCCACAGACCCAACAGTTAGTCACATTCAGGGTTCCAGCTATTCGGAGGGCCAAGTCCACAAACAGGTTTTTAAATCCTTCAGGGATCTTAATCTGCTTTTTTATTTCTTCATACATTGTCTGGTGCAATTGAGGCTGAGTAGGTGGGGGAGGGGGTGGCTTGGTGACTACTACTTTTGTTAACCTTTTTATTAGTTCCTCCTTCACTTTGTCTAATGTCCATCTTAAGGCATGGAAAGGGAGACCTAACTGTCCTGTCCTAGTCATACAAACCCATCTCTCTCCCTTTGGGGAGGTAACATACCCAAACCTCCCTACATATCCCCTATTCGCTACCATATAATACTTCTTTCCCCCATCCTCACAAATAGTTCTAGCCCTCAGGTTATAGCAAGCATCGTTCACATGGGAATGATAGGTAAATGATCTGGTTGTCCGCCCTCCGTATCTGATAGGATGATAACATTTATCACAGTTATTAATACTCTTTACAACGGTTACCTGCAGAGTAAGCAATACCACGACTGCTCCTTTCATACTGTTCGTTTTATACATTTTTTTCTTATTAAAGGTTAACGGTAGGGTCTTATTCCCTCTTTCCACCATCCACTGTTCCTCTTTATCAGGAGCGGGTGGGTCAACGGGTCCTTTAACCGGATTGCGTGGGTCCACCCTTTTTCTTTTGTTCGTACTGCTGTCTCAGTTGTCAGTAATACTAGGTATGGGCCGGTTCACCGGGGCTGGACTTTCTCCTCCTTCCAATTCTTGACCAGTACCCAGTCGCCGGCCTTTACAGCATGTATTGGAAAGTCGAGTGGTGGGCTTTGAGCCAATAATCCTTTAGCTTTTAATTCTGTAAGAGAACGAGATACTGCCAGTAAATAGTTCCTTAAGAATACATCACTGCCCTCTATGGTGGGTATTCCTTCTATCTTTCCCAAATAAGGTAACCCAAACAACATTTCATAGGGGGATACTGCTAATTTTGCATGGGGTCTCCGTTACTTTTCTCAAAGCCTTTCTGTTTCCCTGCTGCTCCAAACACCTGCCAGACTCCATGTACATATGCTGCTCTTAAAGCCTTAATTTCTGCCAACTGAGCTCAGCAAGATTGCAGCCAACTTCCAATTTGATTACCTTAAAGTCTAATTCATCCTGATGCATCACTTCAAACCCAGCATATTTACTATTATGATCCCTTTAACAAGAAACATCCACAAGCAAAACCTTTTAGTCCCCTTCATTCAAAGGCTCTGACTGTAAAACATTTCTCAAACTTGTGTGTCCTTCTTCCTTCATTATTTTCCTTAATGGCATCACAATTTCAACAGGACTTTCCAATCTAGTCTGAACTATATCCTGCCATTTCCAAGATCATCATCATCTGTTCTACTGTCTGAGGTTTGGGAACTTCAATTATCGCTTCAATTTGATCCTGCGCTATAGCTTTTACTTCTTTAGATATTACTCATCCAAAATATTCTACCTGCTGCTGACCAAACAACAACTTCTTCCTTGATACATTATGACCTCCTGTGCCATCTTTTCCAAGATAATTACAATGTCTCTCACATTGCTTCTCACTTATGGAACAAACCAACAAATCATCCACATACTATATCAACACCTTCCAAATCTGCCTACAACATCTGATTAAAAACATGGGGCTAGTATTTAAAACCCTGCCGCATCCTAGCCTAGGTGTATTTAATACCTCTTCTTAATGTTCTTACCATAGCTATGTTCACCATTATCTTAATATTATTATTTCCTGATTACCATACCTGTTCACATCCCCAACACACCTTATCCATTACCTATCTCCTTACTAGCCTTTCTTGACCTCTTCCTTGAGATCCCTCCCTCCCTTGGGGACCCCAGTCCTGTCTGGGCTTATATCGATTTATTTCACTCCTGATAGGGCATTTGAGGAAATAATCTCCCAAATACATTTATTATTGGCATGAAATTCTCTGGCCCCTGTTTGGCTCATAGGACTCACTGTGTGTCGGTGCATCACTTATTTCAGACGTTTCAGCCAGGTCTGTTGTTACTGACAACATTGTCTTTCCTTTTTCACGCTTTTTCTTTTTGAGCTCTTCAGGTTACATTTGCATCATCTTTCTCTGCACCTCTTCCTGCTGGTCTGCAAGTCTTTTTCCTATCTTTGCGATATTTCTCAACCTCATTGACCAAATGCTCACTGAATCAGGGGTTGGAAATAGATGACAAACCCACCACCTCTTCCAATCTAGACTTGACTTCAGGAGGAATGACATCCTCCGCAGTGGTTCAGAAAATAGCGTTCATTGCCTTCTATTTTTGTTCAGTTTCCAGTCTCCACCTTTTCAGCTTGTTCTCCAGATAGGCTGCTGGATTTTTGTCTGAGGCCTGCCATACCCTCTGCCTGACTGTGTCAAACAGCATGCCATTGTTTATTGCATTGTTCACAGCATTTTTATACCAGCCATCTTCAGGAGTTCTGTCAGTTTAGTGGTTCCTATCACTTTCACCAACAGTGCCTTCAAATCTCCCATAGCCAATAATCGTCCTCCAAAGCCATAATCCATTTCTTGCCCCATCAGGAATATTGGGTAAGGTATTTTTTTAGCCCTCTCAGTTAATGGGTGCCCCAAAGGATAATCTGTGTCTGTCCTGCTCTTATCTGCTTAAAGCAGTCTCATCAATTTATCCCTCTGCGTCCCACTTTAATCCTTTCTGATATGCCTTCTTTCTCATTCTAAACTCAATTTCTTACTTCTCAGATAGTCTATCCTCCTTTGCAAATTTATTCACCTTCCTTTTAAAATCTTCCACTGACTCCTCCTGATTTATTACCTGTCGTATCCTATTTCTGTTACCTCCTCACTGCCTCTCTCTCCTTTCTCTCTAAACTGCTTAAGTACATCTAATTCCTTTCCTCTCCTCTCTTCCCACCTTTCCACCTTATCTGTGACATATAATTCATAATTAACACTTCCATCTTGTCACACATTTATCTTGAAAGTGCCTCCCTTGGGCCACTTCCTCACAACTGTTTCTGAAAATCTCAGCAAACAATCATTACCCTTCTCCAACCAGAATGTTTATCTAAACAAACCACAAAAGCTGGTCATGTTTCAGCAATGAACTTATTTCCAATTATTTCAATCCATTCTCACCATTGTTTTTAAATTTCCAATTCCTAGTACTAGTAACAATTTTCCAAATTAACTTTACTGAAAAGAAATCTATAGAAACATCAGCAAAGCCAAGCAACCTACATTTTCCAACTTTCCCCTTTTAAGTTGCAATGATACAAAGCGTTGTTCGTTACCTTACAGCTGTTCATAACCTCCCCCATTGCTTACAATTTCTTAAAGGAACACACACACCTACCCTTACAGCATGTTGCCTACAGCAAACAAACTTATCACATATATGAACTTCCTCATTCATACAAATCCGGTTTTTACACACAAATCATATTCGTTCCATTCTTACTTCAATGAAATTATGCAATTTCCTACACAGATTAAAGTTTCAAAATTAATATATTTTGCAACAACTCCTCATATATCTGACCAACCTGTGTATGAGTTTCTTCTATAGATTGTGCGAAACAACTCAATATTTCTTTCGTGTGCTGCGCCTTCAATTTCCTGAAATTTCTTTGAGGTTTCTGTCAATTTTTGTTTTTTTAGATTTGACAGTTGCCTTTTCTATTTCTTTCTGTGTTGCTCCTTCCTTTTTTAACTTTTTGTACTCAAAACATTTGGCACTGTGATTTTCCTTAGATTTTTGCAATGTCTGAGTGATACTCTGAATACTCTGTACAGCATCCAAAGTGCCCAATCCTCATCGGAGCCCAGTCGTGGCCACCAGACTGAACTCCCCCTTATTGGTTCCTTTGGTTAATCAGAATAACAGAACTTAATCATAGTCTCCTTATCTTTACCCCCGGGGCTTCCTTCTCCCCAAGATTGCCTGTGCGGCTCTTCACCATTGAGCCTTTTTTTTTGCCCCCCGGACTCTTACTTTTCCCGTTCCGGTTATCGGAGTATTCCCGTCCGACAGACCCTCGGTCGCCCAGGCAATACTTAATAGTCAGTTTTCTTACCTGGGTCTTGTGCACAAGAATCGCTCGACCGTCCCTTGTTTATTTTTCCGACACTCCCTCTTGTTTCCTGAGTCTCTTGTCCGCTGACTCGCTCAAACTGCGGATGGCAAGCAAGGAGATCAGTGACTGCTGAAATCAGCAGGGTGCACCTTCCCTTCCTTCCGTGCCTCCACCGAGCGGCCGGAGTGGCGATCCCGGACGAGCCCCCACTTTGTGAGATATAGGTTGTGCTCACAATCACTACTCAGAGACTAAATCATGGAAACAAGAAATGCTTCATTTGTGAGTCTGCAGATTCGGGTGCCTCACTGTTGAGACACACCAAAGTCAGGAAAGTAAAGCTCCTTTATACACACAATTCTACATTTAACCTCCCCTTCTGGCACTCTTCAATCAGAGCACTGAGGTGCAGTCTATAGGTACGTCCCCCGAGTACCTCCCACATCATACATCGCATGTTCATAAATGTGCATGGTAATGAGCAGTTTCTTGACCAGGGGTGTGTTAGTAATATTCATTTATTTCATTAAGCATGCTCAGTTGTAAATGACCTGCCCCAGTTTGCTCACCTCCAACTGACCTCTCTCAGTTCTCTTGTATCTGAATTAAAAGCTAGACTCTACTGATAAGGGTCACATCCATCACTCCCTTCTATCGCTATACAATGCCATCAATGCTTACTCAAGGACAGTTCTGGTAACTTCATCCACAGCTGTGTCAGAATCCTCTCCCTGGCCTCTATCGGTTAGAATCTTCTTTACAAGTTAGAATTCTCTCCTGAACCCTTGCAATAGCGGGGTTTAATCACTTTATCCCTCACAATTTTTAGTCTCTGAGTAGTGATTGTGAGCACAACCTATATCTCACAATGCACATGTAAGAACATTCGATGTATGATGTGGGGGTTACTGGGGGGGACGTACCTGTACACTGTGCCCTCAGTGGTCTGATTGGGAAGAGCCAGAAGGGGAGGATTAAACGTAGAATTGTGTATAAAGGGGCTATACTTTTCTGACTTTGGTGCGTCTCAACTTGGAGAGGCACCCGATTCTGCAGACTCGCAAATAAAGCATTTCTTGTTTCCACGATTTAGTCTCCCGAGTAGTGATGGTGAGCACACACTATATCTCACATATTTGTTGTTGACACTAGGTTAGTCATGAAGCCAATAAAGTGCTTGTCAAGGAATTTGAAATTTGACCCCATATGTCATATTTTTGTGTGCAGTTTTATATATATATATATATATATATATGTGCAGTGTGTGCTAAAGCAATACAAGGAAAACTGCACAATACACAAGGGAAACTACACAAAGTACGGGGCTGGGGAGGGAGGATGGAGGGAAATGTGCAGAAATAGATAGATTATGCAGGGGGAACACATTAAAAAATAAAATTAACTAAAATATGTGAGGTGATAGATGAGCTACATCACACACTGTTCCCCAACATCACTGATTACACTGCGAGGGGCAATAACGGAAGTCGCGTTTCGTATTGAAAGATGGCGGCCGTGACGCTCCGTTACGTACTTCACCTCAGTGCGTTGGATGACGTAGGCGCGGAGCGTCGATCTTTGGTCTTGATCATCGGGTTTTTGTTCCCTTCGCGCTATAAATAAAGTTTGTTTGGCGGAGTCCGGTTGTACCATCTCTCCTTTTAGGGGTCCATTGGATCGGATACTTTTAAAAATAGACAAAAAAGATTCCGAGATAACCACAGATATCCATCTATGATAGATTAGTTAAACTTTACTGAGAGCGAGCGCTCCCCCACCCCCCTGTATCCCCGCAGCCCCGATGGATACCCCCGGGTGCGGCTGAGCTCCCCCCGCCCCCGGTGCACAGTCCCCAGTCCCGCAGCTCGCTGCAATGGCGGCCGCCTCCGACCTGCTCGCGACTCAGGAACATTTCAAAACCAACGGCCGCACCAAGGAGTTCTCGGCGCACACGGCCAAGGTCCACTCCGTGGCCTGGAGCTGCGACGGCCGCAGGCTCGCGTCCGGCTCCTTCGACAAGACGGCCAGCGTCTTCGTGCTGGAGAAAGACCGGCTGGTAGGAGCCCGGGATGCGGCACGACTCATAGAAACATAGAAACTAGGTGCAGGAGTAGGCCATTCGGCCCTTCGAGCCTGCACCGATCATCCCACTCAGTATCCTGTACCCGCCTTCTCTCCATACCTCCTGATCCCTTTAGCCACAAGGGCCACATCTAACTCCCTCTTAAATATAGCCAATGAACTGGCCTCAACTACCTTCTGTGGCAGAGAATTCCACAGATTCACCACCATCACCTCCTGACAGTCACTTATCACTCCCTTCCCGTCACCCACCTCCTCCTCACAGCCACTTATCGCCCCCTTCTCCACCCACCACACCTCACCGTCTCCCCCCTCCCTCCCCCTCATCACTGCCACCCACCGTCCTCTCCCCTCCGCAGTCACCCATCACGGCTCCTCACCCACTCATCACCTCCTTCCTCTCACCCCCACTACCTCCTCACAACCACTCATTACACCCATGCATCACCCCTTCTTGTCCGCCCACCAACACATCGCCTCCTTGCAGTCACCGTCACCCCTTCCTCACCCACTCATCACCCCCTTCCCCCACCCTCCCCTCCTCACAACCACCCACTGTCCCTTCCCCACCCCACCTACTTATCACCCCCTTCCTCTCCTCCCACCCGCCACCTCCTCACAGTCACCTATCATGTTACCCCACCGACCCATCATCCTTTCCGCTCATCCCACCACCTCCGCTGCTCCCAATCACTCCTTACCCCCCTCCCCACCCACCCATCACCTCCTCGCAGCCACCATCCCCTCCCCACCCTCCCGTCACCTCACAGCCACCCAATCCCAATAATTATCCCACCCAACCCCACCCACCCGACACCTCCTCGCAGCCACCCATCACCCCCTTCCCCACCTATCACCTCCACCCATTACCCCCCTCCTTACCCACCCAACACCCCTTCCTGTCCCCCCCCCCCACCCACCGCCCCTTTTTCAAAGAAAGGAAGTGTACTTCTGAGAAACTTGTCACAAGAAATAGTTCACAGAAAGTGCAATATGCTTGCAGTAAAACTGATAATTGCACATTCAGGACACTCGTGGAGCTAGAGTGGCAGATTTTTTCAGATGTTACTCCTATTAATACTCCAAAATACTTATATTGCCTGTTTCATAGTATTATTGTTTTATAGTGAACCAGATAAGATTAATGGCAGAACAGGAACTGGGGCTTGGAGGATGGAAAGGCAGTACAGGAAACATCACCTGTTGAGTCGGATACTGATCAATGGAGATAACCAATTAGTTGGACAGCAGACTATTGGATAATTTAAAGTTATCCTATTCTCAACATAGAAACATAGAAATTAGGTGCAGGAGTAGGCCATTCAGCCCTTCGAGCCTACACCGCCATTCAATATGATCATGGCTGATCATCCAACTCAGTATCCCGTACCTGCCTTCTCTCCATACCCTCTGATCCCCTTAGCCACAAGGGCCACATCCAACTCACTCTTAAATATAGCCAATGAACTGGCCTCAACTACCCTCTGTGGCAGAGAGTTCCAGAGACTCACCACTCTCTGTGTGAAAAAAGTCTTTCTCATCTCGGTCTTAAAGGATTTCCCCCTTATCCTTAAGCTGTGACCCCTTGTCCTGGACTTCCCCAACATCGGGAACAATCTTCCTGCATCTAGCCTGTCCAACCCCTTAAGAATTTTGTAAGTTTCTATAAGATCCCCTCTCAATCTCCTAAATTCCAGAGAGTATAAACCGAGTCTATCCAGTCTTTCTTCATAAGACAGTCCTGACATCCCAGGAATCAGTCTGGTGAACCTTCTCTGCACTCCCTCTATGGCAATAATGTCCTTCCTCAGATTTGGAGACCAAAACTGTACGCAATACTCCAGGTGTGGTCTCACCAAGACCCTGTACAACTGAAGTAGAACCTCCCTGCTCCTGTACTCAAATCCTTTTGCTATGAAAGCTAACATACCATTCGCTTTTTTCACTGCCTGCTGCACCTGCATGCCTACTTTCAATGACTGGTGTACCATGACACCCAGGTCTCGCTGCATCTCCCCTTTTCCTAATCGGCCACCATTTAAATAATAGTCTGCTTTCCTGTTTTTGCCACCAAAGTGGATAACCTCACATTTATCCACATTATACTGCATCTGCCAAACATTTGCCCACTCACCCAGCCTATCCAAGTCACCTTGCAGTCTCCTAGCATCCTCCTCACAGCGAACACTGCCCCCCAGCTTAGTGTCATCCGCAAACTTGGAGATATTGCCTTCAATTCCCTCATCCAGATCATTAATATATATTGTAAATAGCTGGGGGTCCCAGCACTGAGCCCTGCGGTACCCCACTAGTTACTGCCTGCCATTGTGAAAAGGACCCGTTTACTCCTACTCTTTGCTTCCTGTTTGCCAGCCAGTTCTCTATCCACATCAATACTGAACCCCTAATACCGTATGCTTTAAGTTTGTATACTAATCTCTTATGTGGGACCTTGTCGAAAGCCTTCTGGAAGTCCAGATATACCACATCCACTGGTTCTCCCTTATCCACGCTACTAGTTACATCCTCGAAAAATTCCACAAGATTCGTCAGACATGATTTACCTTTTGTATATCCATGCTGACTTTGTCCAATGATTTCACCACTTTCCAAATGTGCTGCTATCCCATCTTTAATAACTGACTCTAGCAGTTTCCCCACTACCGATGTTAGACTAACTGGTCTGTAATTCCCCGTTTTCTCTCTCCCTCCCTTCTTAAAAAGAGGGGTTACATTTGCTACCCGCCAATCCTCAGGAACTACTCCAGAATCTAAAGAGTTTTGAAAGATTATCACTAATGCATCCACTATTTCCTGAGCTACTTCCTTAAGTACTCTGGGATGCAGCCTATCTGGCCCTGGGGATTTATCGGCCTTTAATCTATTCAATTTACCCAACACCACTTCCCGACTGACCTGGATTTCACTCAATTCCTCCTTTGACCCACAGTCCCCTGCTATTTCAGGCAGATTATTTATGTCTTCCTTAGTGAAGACGGAACCAAAGTAGTTATTCAATTGGTCCGCCATATCCTTGTTCCCCATGATCAACTCACCTGTTTCTGACTGCAAGGGACCTACATTTGTTTTAACTAACCTCTTTCTCTTCACATATCAAATTATTCTAAAATATATATTTTTTCAGGTTAAGGAGAATAACTATCGTGGTCATGGTGATAGCGTAGACCAACTCTGCTGGCACCCTACCAACGCAGACCTTTTTGTGACTGCTTCTGGAGATAAAACTGTTCGAATCTGGGATGTCAGAACTACAAAATGTGTTGCTACTGTCAACACCAAAGGTACTGCCAAAGGAGGTTTTGTTGACACTGCAGTATATTAAAGTAGTTCTTGTATTCAGGAATTGCAAATTATTGGATCAATTACATAAAGGAAATGATTCCATTTACCACCAGTATAAATAATTGAAATCTTGTATGCATTGAGTTGCTCTCACTGGACTATTGAAAGCTTAATATACCTCTGGAAGACTATCCTGATAGAGTCATTGAGAGAAACCGAGAGATTTCAGGCCACACTTATTCACATTAATCCTATCCTAACCTATTTTATTTTCCACACATTCCCATCAACCATTATATTGCACTGTTGGTATTTGTAGTTATGAGTGTCTGACTCCCTTTAAGCCCCTGTGCCACCTTAATTTAGTTTAGAGATACAGCGTGAATATAGGCCCTTTGGTCTTCTGAGTCGACGCCGACCAGAAATCACCCATACATTAGTTCTATCCTACACACTAAGGACAATTTACAGAAGCCAATTAACCTAAAAACCTGCACTTCTTTGGAATGTGTGAGGAAACCGGAGCACCGGGAGAAAACCCATGTGGTCACAAGGAGAACATATAAACTCCGTACAGACAGCACCCATAGTCGGGCTCGAGCCTGGGTCTCTGGCACTCTATGCTGCCCTCTCTCCACCTTTAAGATCGTTTGTTAATCAAGCTTTTGGTCAGCTGTCCTAAATTCATTAGGTTGTTTGATAATTGTAGGATAATCCACTAATGCTAGTGGATAAATTATATATCGTATATTTAATCGTAGAGAATTGTTGTACCCTGTCTCTTAACAAGTACAAAATTTGTCACCTTGACTTTTGATTAGAGTAAAGGGAATGTGTGCAATGTTTTATGGTCCAATGTTTTTAGGTGAGAATATTAATATTTGTTGGAGTCCCGATGGACAAACGATCGCTGTAGGAAACAAGGATGATGTGGTGACTTTTATTGATGCAAAATCACACCGGTCGAGGGCTGAGGAACAGTTTAAGTTTGAAGTGAATGAGATATCTTGGAACAATGACAATGACATGTTTTTCCTAACCAATGGCAATGGTTGCATCAACTTACTCAGGTAGTTAACATTTTGAATTTTTCAAGGTGGGCTGACAATGATAGGTGTAATTGAATTTATAATATAGTACCAATCCGAGATATTAGCTCTTAAATCATATATAATTTTACCTTTGTATGTATGAGTAATCCACTTTCAAGCTTTATGTTAAATTACTAGTTCAGAACTTGTTCTCTAACAAATTAAACATTAAGCATCCTCTATGTCAATTCGTGTTGCTTCATTTCAGCATTGTCTGTTGATGTGAACCATACCTTTATTTATACTGGTAAGCATCTATTCATGTAGTGCTTCTCTAGTCTTGTGGTTGATTTTTCAAAATGGTGTATTTTAGACCATTATGTGTAATATTTCTCTATTTTGTGACACAATTGTTGCTGTCAGCTTGAGAATAAAGCTGGTTACTATCATTTTTTCCTTCGATGAGGTAGATGAGTCTGATATGGCAATTTGATTTGCTCCTCTTAAAATATTGCCTAGAGATTCCATTATATCGTGAGCTATCCATATTGAAAAATGCAGGGTTAAATGTGTATCTCGCTAACTTGAGCTACAAAAAAGCTTATGGGTTAGTTTAAAAACAGATTGTAAAAAATTAGAGTTAAAAAACGTGCATTAGAAACATAGAAACATAGAAATAGGTGCAGGAGGAGGCCATTTGGCCCTTCGAGCCAGCACCGCCATTCATTGTGATCATGGCTGATCGTCCGCTATCAATAACCCGTGCCTGTCTTCTCCCCATATCCCTTGACTCCACTAGCCCCTAGAGCTCTATCCAACTCATTCATAGAACACAGGAACAAAGTTGGGGCAAATCTTCCACTGAGGTTAGAGATGGATTTAGATGGAAGCACAATCTGCCACATGCATTGATGGTCCAATTCTACATGGCCATCGTAGAGTCTGTTCTCTCCTTCTCCATCATGGTCTGGTTTGGCTCAGCCACCAAGCACGACACCTGGACGCTGCAGCGAATCGTCCGATGAGCAGAGAAGATTATTGGCTGTAACCTTCCCTCCATTGATAAACTACACTGCAAGGGCCAGGAAGCGAGCGGGCAAGATCATCTCTGATCCCCCTCACCCTGGCCACAAACTCTTTGAATCAATTCCCTCTGGAAGGCGACTGTCAAAGCTGCCACAGCCACACATAACAACAGTTTTTATCCACGAGTAGTTGCTCTACTCAACAGCCAAAAATCTGTAGCCTCCCTTTGATCTGGTATTTTGTTGGTTCACATGCTTGATCAATGGTGTTTTATCATTAATGTTTTCTGAGTCATTCGTAACTGTCACTATGTCATGTTGTTACTTGTGGGCAGAGCACCAAGGCAAATTCCTTGTATATGAATACTTGGCCAATAAACTTACTTACTTACTTACTTACTTACTTATTTGCTGGCAGTAGGTTACGACTGGGCTGTTCCTAAGAGGAAACTGCAGAGCGTTAGGATACTCTGCAGAACACTGTCTGTGGGACTGGTGTGCTGACCAGTTGAATTTTCCATTGAATCTGCTGGTGTAGTGCACATTTCCCAAGACCACGAGTACACCAGAACGGAGACCCACTGAGCTGCTCCAGTTTTTTGCTCAAATACTATGTCAGTTGAAATTGGCAGAAAAATCTGTTGCCAAGAAATTAGAAGCAAAGCTATTTTGATTTTAGAAACATAGAAACGGAAATTAAGTGCAGGAGCAGGCCATTCGGCCCTTCGAGCCTGCACCGCCATTCAATATGATCATGGCTGATCATCCAACTCAGTATCCTGTACCTGCCTTCTCTCCATACCCCCTGATCCCTTCAGCCACAAGGGCCACATCTAACTCAATATAGCCAACGAACTGGCCTCAACTACCTTCTGTGGCAGAGAATTCCGCAGATTCTCCACTCTCTGTATGAAAAACGATTTTCTCATCTCGGTCCTAAAAGTCTTCCCCCTTGTCCTGGACTTCCCCAACATCGGGAACAATCTTCCTGCATCTAGCCTGTCCAACTCCTTAAGAATTTTGTAAGTCTCTATGAGATCACCCCTCAATCTTCTAAATTCCAGCGAGTACAAGCCAAGTCTATCCAGTCTTTCTTCATATGGAAGTCGTGTCATCCCAGGAATCAGTCTGGTGAACCTTCTCTGTACTCCCTCTATGGCAAGAATGTCTTTCCTCAGATTAGGAGACCAAACCTGTACGCAATACTCCAGGTGTGGCCTCACCAAGACCCTGTACAACTGCAGTAGAACCTCCCTGCTCTTGTACTCAAATCCTTTTGCTATGAATGCCAACATACCATTTGCTTTCTTCACAGCCTGCTGCACCTGCATGCTTACTTTCAATGACTGGTGTACCATGACACCCAGGTCTTGCTGCATCTCCCCTTTTCCTAATCGGTCGCCATTCAAATAATAGTCTACCTTCCTGTTTTTGCCACCAAAGTGGATAACCTCACATTTATCCACATTATACTGCATCTGCCATGCATTAGCCCACTCACCCAGTCTGCCATCCTGAAAAGGACCCGTTCACTCCTACTCTTTGCTTCCTGTCTGCCAGCCAGTTCTCTATCGACATCATTATTGAACCACCAATACCGTGTGCTTTAAGTTTGTATACCAATCTCTTGTGTGGGACCTTGTCGAAAGCCTTCTGAAAGTCCAGATATAACACATCCACTGCTTCTCCCTTATCCACTCTTCTAGTTTCATCCTCAAAAAATTCAATAAGATTCGTCAGACATGATTTACCCGTCGTAAATCCATGGTGACTTTGTCCAATGATTTCAGCACTTTCCAAATGCGCTGCTATCCCATCTTTAATAATTGACTCTAGCAGTTTCCCCACTACCGATGTTAGACTAACTGGTCTGTAATTCCCCGATTTCTCTCTTCCTCCCTTTTTAAAAAGTGGGGTTACATTTTAACTGTTTCAATGTTTTTAAACACTTAGAACATGCTGCCAGGAGATATGGTGGAAGGAGATGCAATAACAATGCTTAAGAGGTATTTAGACAAGCACATTAATAGGTAGGGAATAGAGGGGGCAGACCATGTGCAGGCAAATGGGATGAGGTTGGATTGGCATTGTGATTGACACAAACATTGTGGGCTGAATGGTATGTTCTTGTGGTGTACTGCTGTGTGTTCTATGTATGCATGTTATTTTACTCTTTAATTTTAACTTAGTAATTTACTCTTATTTTTAACTTAAAATAACTTCAGTTTTTTGATTGGTGCAAGCAACATTCATAGCCTATAAATCTCTCAATAGGTTTGAGAGCAGGTGCATGGGCTTCAGTGCTGTTCTTGTGACTATAGCTGCCCACATGTAAAGGTA
Source organism: Okamejei kenojei (assembly GCA_035221665.1). Taxonomy (NCBI): domain Eukaryota; kingdom Metazoa; phylum Chordata; class Chondrichthyes; order Rajiformes; family Rajidae; genus Okamejei; species Okamejei kenojei. The sequence goes on from CM069141.1 coordinate 26,621,005, forward strand.
GGCACAGTGCCTCATAGATGTGCTACCAGCCAGTCTCCCATGGGAAAACTAAACCCTGGGACCATGCTGGAATGGAACAACAAGGCCCGGGGTGCAGTTGATTGGTAAACATGGGGTTAGGGAAGATCTGCACCAAGAGGTTTAATTAATTCCAAGAGAAAACAGTGAGATAAACATCAGCATCTGATCAATTGTTCACACAGGGTATGGGAATAGGGCGCAAGTGTGGAAATAGCTTCTGTGACCACAGAATAATCACTTGATATTAAATTCCGCAGATTTGGCTTGGCAAAGAAAATAAATTTCTTTCTATAGGTTCAATGTGTTTATACATTTTCTTAGCCCTTCAACAAATGTAAGTTTACCTTAAACTTCCAGAATGTACTTTTGTGTACAGAACTGTTATTTGAGTATTTATTACCATCTAATTCTGATCTTATGTTTTATTACAATAAGGTTGGGATGTTTTCAATAATTTAATGAAATAATCTGACATTGCAAATTCTAAATTTTAACTTTTTAATTATGTTTCAGTTATCCAGAATTGAAACCTATTCAGTCAATCAATGCACATCCTTCGAACTGCATTTGCATTAAATTTGATCCAACTGGCAAATATTTTGCGACGGGGAGCGCAGATGCACTGGTCAGCCTTTGGAGTGTGGATGAACTTGTGTGTGTAAGGTGCTTCTCCAGGTGAGTCTGGGTTGGAATGTGCTCAAAATATTGATAATCAGCTTGGGACTGATCATGAAAAGTAGAGAAGCTGACCTGTTTTTATATTGACTGTCTTTCAAATCCATATAAAAGTGATGGGAAGCTCCTTATTTATTTATATTTATTGGTAACATGTCTTCATTTGTATTTGACATGTATTTGAACATGACAAGGAGAATTGTTAATTTAGAGAGTTTAGAATAAGGCCTGATAATGTATCTTTTTCAGACCCAGTTTTATATACTGAGATATATTTTATAAACTGCTATTTCTTTCCACTCTGATTCCAGACATGCAAGTACAATTTTAATTGGTGCAGTAGCTTCCATATAAATGTTACATTTATTGAAACTATTAATTGCAAGAAACATTGTGGACATTTTTGGGGGGGAAAAAACCTGCCATTTTAGCAATAAACTATAAGCTATTTTTTAAGATTGAGTCCTAGCTTTAACTGATTAACTGATTTGCATCAGTTGATTTAAAGGATCATTTCACTTGTGCCTATTTTGATTCTCTAGATAGATCATTGATGGGCGTAAGGAGAGAACTGCAAAGAGAGTGAGTGTAGTGTGACAATGGTTTAAATAGATGTTAGCATTTTTTGTTCTTGTGTTTTATTTAACGGTGTAACTCAATAACTTACAGACAATGCTTCCTTAATATTTAAAACCACAAATCTCTTTCTTGAATATACTCAGTACTGAGCTTATGTTGTCCCTTTTGGGTACTAACTTCCAAACATTCACTATCCTCTTGGGGAAGAAATTTGTTCTCATCTCTTGAATGGCCAACCACTTAGTTTATATCTGTGACCCCAGGTTGAGATACCCCAGCCATGTAAAACATCAATCCTGCATCCAAACTCACTAACACTAATGAATGTTGTATATTTCAGTGAGATTGTCTCCTTTTTCTAAAAGTCGAGGTATATGCACGGTCCTTTGCACGTACGATGTACATGCCAACTGGGAAATAATCTGATAAACATTAGCTATTCTTTCTCAATTGGAAGCATAACCTTCCTCGAGCAGGTAGTCTAAACCTATGCACAGTGTTCTACATGGATCTCACCAGAAATTGGAAGATTCATGGAGTTAGAGCATTATATAGCCTAGAAACAAATTAGTCAGCCCACATTATGCTGCCCTTGTACCTTTCTCACTAATCCTATATACTCACAATGTTTTTGCTTCATTGTGTCATGTCTTTATCGTCTTTACACTTCTAATTGCCCTATGTTCCCTACTTGCCGTTATGCCCTTTACTATCGTGAATTCTTGGTTCACAGCTGTTTTGCTCCTTCTAGTCTATTTGTGATTCACCCTGCATATTCCCCCATTCAGATCTGCCTGAACACTTGCCGTCTCCCTTTCATGTCTGCCTGAACTCGCCCTGCTCGGTCCACACGCAGTTTGCCAGACCCACTCCAGTCATCGCGCTGCCTGTCGCTTCTCCCTATCACCTATCACCTATCACCTCCTTGCTCTTTGTGGATCACTCTCACTTTGCTCTGTCCTCTTGGTCTGTTTATGCTTCACCTGCTGTGCAGCCCGTCATCACCCTTCATTTCTTCACATAGCTAGGAGCACTTTCAAAACCCAGCTCTCCCCATACCACCTCAAGGCTGATTACTGTTATGCTTTCCTTGGTTAGTTGTTGCTTTGTTCTGTCTATCCCTGCTCATGGTTAGCTGGGCCATGTTTGCTCGGCCACTGTCCAGTTTGCTAGGCTACTGCCCAGCTCCACCCTGCCCATTTCCCTTTCAGGTTCACTTGCTTTCTGCCCTTTCAGGTCCACCGGATCACCGGCCCCTAGGGTCGCCAGGCTTATCTCACCTGCTCCTGATCATCCTGCCACCTTTGCCCTTCTCCATGCCGCTTGCCATGTCTGATGTGGATGGGTCTTGTACCGCTCTACTTTCTCAGCCTGTTCATGTTTCACCATACTTTGTATGCTGACTCATCACCCTGCACCTCTTCACATTGCTCACCCTCAGCCATTTATTGTTGCAGATTCTTAAAGCCCTGTCCCACGGTACGAGTTCATTCCAAGAGCTCTCCTCAGTTTAAAAAAAAATCAAATTTGTGGTAAGCACGGAGAGTGAACGTAGTGGGTACGTCGGAGCTCGGGGACGTCTCTTAGCGGCTCGTAACGCTAACGGCGGGTACTTGGGAAGACTCGCTAACGGCAGGTAAGCACGGGAAGACTCGTGAAGATTTTTCAACATATTGAAAAATGTCCATGAGAGCCCTGAGTACCGACGAGTGGCCATTACCGTAAATCTCCGAGTTCGAATCAGGGCAAACTCGGGAGAACTCTTGGAATGAACTCGTACCATGGGACAGGGCTTTTAGTTTGCAGTTGCTTTGCTCTGTCCAGTTTGCTCATGATTCACCTACATGGTCTGACCTACTGCTCCGTTGCGGGTCCCAAACATTTAACATATAGAATAAAGGCAATGGTCAACTAACGTCATGTTGATTTGAAATTTCATAACAATTTTCACTTGCCTCAAATCCTCTTATTATAAAGGCCTCCCATGTAGCTGCATTTTAACTTGCAGTGATTCATACAGAAGGATGCCATGGTGTTCAAACCTCCCAATAGATTCCTTGCATCAGGTTAAGTCAAGTGTATTAGTCATATACACATATGAGATGTGCAGTGAAATGAAAAGTGGCAATGCTTGCGGATTGTGCAAAAAAACTACAAAACAGAATGGAACAGAAGCACAAATTCATATATTACATATTTGTGGGAGGAAATCAGCAGTTTTAAAAAGACACCACACAACAGTAAATTGGTACAGTAAAGTTAGTCCCTGGTGAGATAGGAGTTTACAGTCCTAATGGCCTCTGGGAAGAAACTCCTTCTCATCCTCTCCGTTTTCACAGTATGGCAACGGAGGCATTTGCCTGACCGTAGCAGCTGGAACAGTCCATTGCTGGGGTGGAAGGGGTCTCCCATGATCTTGTTGGCTCTGGAGTTGCACCTTCTGATGTATAGTTTCTGCAGTGGGGCGAGTGTAATTCCCATAGTGTGTTCGGCCGAACGCACTACTCTCTGCAGAGACTTCTTGAATTGGGCAAAACAGTTCCCAAACCAAATTGCGATGTTTCCGGAAAATGCTTTCCACAGCCACTGAGTAGAAGCACAGGAGGATCCTCAGAGACACTCTGAATTTCCTCAATTGCCTGAGGTGGTAAAGGCGCTGCCTTGCCTTACTCACCAGTGCTGCAGCATGTGATGTCCATGTCAGATCCTCTGAGACCCCAGAGGAACGTGCAAAACACTGATGTACTCTTACTCCAGCTGGTTTGAAGTTGACCAGCTCCACTCCCTCTCCCTCCGCGGTCATCGAGAAGTTGAGCCGCCAGTTTGCCACCTTCGGGTCCCCGGCCAGCCTGCAGTCGGACAACGGCAGCCAGTTCACCAGTGCCGAGTTCTGCGCTTTTGCCAAACGATGGAAATTTCGTCATTACACCAGCAGCCCGGAATACCCGCAGAGCAACGGACTGGCCGAGCGTGCGGTCCGCAGTGCTAAAGGATTGTTGGCACGTTGCCGCCTATCCCATTTCTGACACCATGTAGAGAGGATACACAGACACCTTTAGGTCTTCACTACTTTATTAATCATACATCATATAGCCCTAGCTGTACGTGGTCTGTCACGATCACCAGAGAGAGAGCTAGGGGCGTGTGGGTTACAATTATACTAACTGGTGGGGGAGTAGTTAGCATGGACATCGTCACTATCAATTAAAGGTGTATACACATATCATCTACAGTACACAAGTCTCAAACGAGTTCAATAATTTCTTCATAGAATCTGTTAAAAACCTTGCCTCAGGTTTCTCCTGCAGGAATGATATTGCCCTAACAGCAATAGACATGCCTGATGATCAAGATAGCTCATTTCAGCTCAGGGAGGTTGGTCAGACAGCTGTCCTAAAAGCTATACATGACCTAAACACCACTTACTCAAAAGATATTTATAATCTAGACACAGCTTTTCTTAAGAAATATAGTAGCATTCTAATCCAGCCTCTCACCCATCTTATTAATATCTCCATTAAATCTGGACAATTCCCAGATGGGTGGAAAACTGCTCAAGTAATACCACTTTTTAAATCTGGAGATGCTGAAATGACCTCTAACTATAGACCCATTAGTCTTCTTCCAGTTTTCTCTAAAGTCCTGGAGAAGATTGTCTCAGAACAACTGATGCATCACCTTGAGACAAACCATTATTTGCATCCCCTGCAATTCGGATTCAGACGCAACTATTCTACAGAATCTGCCACTTGTTTTTTAACCGAAAATATCAAACATTCACTTGATAAAGGAAATGTGGTTGGTGCAGTATTTTTAGATCTAAAAAAAGACGTTTGATACAGTAAATCATGACATCTTAATTTCAAAACTAACTAAGTTCAATTTTTCAAAACAGTCATTGTCCTGGTTTGAGTCATACTTAAAGGGCTGTGAACAATGTGTTACAATTAATAGTGTGAGATCCACTTTTCTCAAAATTGAAACGGGGATCCCTCGGCACTGTCTTGGGACCTATACTCTTCAGCCTCTACATCAATGATTTGCCAGATGTATGCCCAGATATAGGTCTACAGATGTATGCAGATGACACAGTTGTATATGCATCTGGTAAAACCTGTACTTTTGTGGCTGAGAAACTAAATGCCAACTTAGACAAAATATCATCTTGGCTGGCCTCATCTTGTTTAACTTTGAACACTAAAAAGACAAACTCTGTCTGCTTCTCCATCAAAAAACTACCCCTAACAAACCACCTCAATATAAAAATCAGTGGTGAGCTCATTGAACAAGTACCTGAAGTAAAGTATCTGGGAATAATTATAGACAATCAATTGAACTTTAAAAGTCATATTAAGAAAATGTGTAAAGCCATTAAGGCAAACTTGGGCTGTTTTATGATTATAAGAAACTGTTTGACATTTAACTGTGCTTTTCTTTTCATGAATTCTATGATTCTCTCACATATATCTTATGGCTTAACCACATGGTCCCAGGCTCACCAGTCATCAATTAAGGCCATAGAGTGTCTCTATAACCGAGCCTTGAAAGTCCTGGACAAAAAAAGAATAAGGTATCATCACTGTCAAATTCTAAGCAAATATAAGATCCTAAGTTTTGCTAACTTTATTTCCTTACATTTAGTTAAATTGGTCTTCAGGTGCCTAAATGGCGCTGCTCCCCAGCTGCTGTGCAAAACAATAACAAGACTGCAAGTGGTACCAGATCCACCACCCGAGCAGCGTCAAAAGGCAATTGTAGTATCCCCTTGATGCAGAACATCTTTTGCTCAAACTGCCTTTTCAGTAAAAGGGACAAAATTGTGGAACTCACTGCCAGACCACTTGAAATGTATCCCGACATATGTCACATTCAAAAGAAACACAAAATTGTGGCTAATTCAACAACAATCTTGTTCTCATATTTAGTTTTTGCACTGTGCTCTCTCTGTATGTCCTTTTCTCTTTTCCATTTTTTATCTCATTTCCATTTTCCTATTTTTAATAATGTTAATCTGTATTATCATTTTTAACCAAAAGCCCTACTAGGGACAAGTGTTGTGAATTAGCTTTGGCTAAAAACACTATGATGCATACATCAGATGACTGTTTCAAGTGTATCTATGTTTTTGTATCTGTCCCTATTTAAATAAACCTTAATTTAAAAAAAAATGTTAAAAAAATGTTCTTTCCCCCCTGGTGGCACACATGATGTGTTGGTAGAAGTTTGGCATGACCTTATTGAGATTTGATTTATTAAAATCTCCAGCCACCACCATAGCCGCATCTGGTTTCTTGGTCCATATTGCCACCTGCTTTGTCTCGTCAACATTTCTTGTATTTTTCATAGCCTGGACGGGGTTATTTGGCCGATAAAGTCTATGCCAGCTCCTGCAGCGGTCCCACTCCTGCACTTATTTCACTGTAACCTAGTTTCTCACAAGAGGCCATTAATTTCTGATTAGCTGACCTCTACGTTTCCAAGATGGCACCGGATCTTGGTAACTCTTTGCAAGTTGGTCCCAGAAGGGGATCTGCTGTCATCCATTGCAATCATTCCACTCTTTTTAAAAAATCTTTATTTCAACAACAGCATTCTTACACTAACAATCTTTTAAATTTGCTTTTAATCTCCTAAAAACATAGTGTTTTTTTTTGACTGGGTAGCTCACAAACAAAAACAGTTTACTGTATCTTGGTACACGTGACAATAATAATAAATCAAACAAAACTTCCTGACAATAGGAGTAATTGATTGTAACTTATTAAACTGCTGACCAGCATTTCTTTGGAATGAGAGAGTATCAGAAGTCAGGATTGAAGGCACAAGCCAGATTGAAGGCAACTTTATCTGCTGTGCTGCAGAACCAGATGACGAACTATTGATAAGTTTTGCTTTCGCCAATTTAAAAAAAATTATACAGAAGTTTTCTAATCCCAGTTTTGGTCCTTTGCTTTCTTCAGACTTGACTGGCCTGTAAGAACGTTAAGCTTCAGCCATGATGGAAAAATGCTAGCATCAGCTTCTGAGGATCACTTCATCGACATTGCAGAAGTAGAGACTGGTATGAATTTGCAAATCAATGTAGTGTTAAATGGTGACCAATGCCATTAGTCTTGTAGTTAAATGTTTTTTAAAGTAAACATGTTTCTCTTTAAATGCCAGCCAGCTATTTTGCAAACCTGACTTGATTCTATATTTGAGATGTAAAGCATTTAAGTGTAATTTACTTGTGTTTGAGTGGCCAATTTGAAAGTTTACTTAGAAACAAGGAACTGCAGATAGGGGTTTATTTTAAAAATAAATAGACGCAAAATGCTGGAGTAACTGGGCTGGTCAGTCTGAGGAAGGGTCCTGACCCAAAATGTCACCTATCCACGTTTTCCAGGGATGCTGCCTGACTTCCTGAAAGTTTGCTTGTCTCTGTTAAGGGCCTGTCCCACTTGGCGATTTTTTTTTTCAGCTACTGCCAGTGTCATATCACTGTTGCCAAAAGATGTTGAACATTTCAAAATCCAGTGGCGACAAAAAAAATGTTGCGACGCATGGAGAAAATACCGTGCGTCAGACGTCATCAAGCCGCGACACGCCGCAAATGTTTTGGTGACCTGATACATCAGTCAATGATGCCGGCAGTCGCTGAAAAAATAGCCAAGTGGGACAGGCCCTTTAGTTAGGCTTTTACAATGAACTATCTTTTGACATATGCATAAGTGGCATATGAAGACCATTTTAATGTCATTCATGTCCTTGGGCCATGCTCCATCAGAACTTGATGTGGCAACTGCACACATTTTACTCAGATCCTCAGGCAATAGAAGAGAGGGTACACAAAATGCTGGAGAAACTCAGCAGGTGCAGCAGCATCTATGGAGCGAAGGAGATAGGCAATGTTTCGGGCCAAAACCCTTCTTCAGAATAGAAGAGACTTGGTTGTCAGTTTGAATATTTATTTAAACGGGGGATAGATCTGCCTAATCTGCTGGGCCTGAACATTCTTACAAAAGGATAGAACTAATATTTGTAAGAATACAAAGAAAAATAACAAACCTGAGAACTGGGCAATTTTAGGAAAATAAAAGCACTGAGTAAAGAATTGGTAGAAATAGAAAATATAAGAGTGAATTTTTTTTCCACAGGATACTGAGCGCCTGGAACATGCTGCTAGGGGTGGTGGTTGAAACAGATGTGTTAGTGACATTTAAAAGACTTTTGGGCAGGTATATGGATATGCAGGAACTGGGGGGGATAGGTGATGGCCTGGGCATCATGTTCAGCATGGACATTGTGGGCTGAATGGCCTGTTCTTGTCCTATGTTCTATGTAAAGTAGCATAAATTACAATTTGGAATAGAGAAAACAAATCTGTGTCCTGTGGCTGAATATATTTCTGTGCAATAATTATCCTGACTGGCTTTGTAGAAGATGTGTTATGAAAAGTGGAATAGTAATTGCCTTAGTAAGTGCCTTTCAATACAACGTTAATTAAAAAAAACATTTTTTTCGATAGGCGAGAAGCTATGGGAGGTGCAGTGTGACTCGCCTACTTTCACTGTAGCATGGCATCCAAAGCGACCACTCTTGGCTTTTGCTTGTGATGACAAAGACGGCAAGTATGATAACAGTCGGGAAGCTGGAACTGTTAAACTCTTTGGACTCCCTAATGATTCATAATACAATACTCATTGCAGCTGCTCAACAGTGTACAGAGTGAAGCATGCAAATACTACATTTGCTTTGGACTTCATTGGTTTCACATTTGAATGAAACTTTGTGGAAAACTTTTTTTGTACTTTGATATGAGTGTATTTTGAATTTGAATGCTGATAACATAGTTCACCACTTAATGTGGAAATGTACTGTTCATGAATTTCCTTGGACAAATTTAGTATTAATAAAGTCTTTTGTAATTAATGTGCAAATGTGTTGCTGATTAATATCCAAGTAAACTTCTCATTTCACTGAAATTGTATAAGAGTTGAAATTAACTGTTAGTGGAATATTTCCTACCAATGAAAAACCACATAGAATATATCTAATGCACAGTAGATTCATTTGTTGTGCATTAAATTCCCTATTTATATGAGCTGCAGAAGGTAATTTCACAGGACTACAAGTGAAAAAGAGGGTGGTCATGTGGTGACCAAACTACTGAATGTTAATTGCCATTATTTCTTAACACATTGTTGAACTGTTTCATGAATTAAGAATGTTATTACTTTTGAATAGTTATTCAAAGTCTTCTTGAAATGATTTAAATTAATAGATGTATTGGACGATTCACCATTCCAGAAAATATGCACATTCTTGTCCCAAACTGGCCGTTTAACACATTAGTTCAAACTCAATTGTTTTATAGTTACAGTGTTCATCAGGTATCTACTTTATTTCATGGGTGCAGTTTTTTGGGGAAGATTGTACGTTGTAGGCCAGTCTCAATACGAGTCTCTTCTTTGATAGGAGTCATAATTTCTCTGTCCAATAATATTGTAAGAAAGAGACTTGATTGATGGATATGAATCTTGGTACCCGTGATGAAGCATTGATACACTAACTTATTGTATCTCATTACCTTGTTGTAGTATTTTAGTACATCCATTGTAATACAAATTATGCACATTTCCTCATAGAGGTGATACTTGGGTTTATTTTTATTTGTAAACTTCTGAGTTTAAATTAGAATTTACAAGTTAAATGTTCAAAAATACTTTCAGCAGCGCACACATTTCTGGATTGCGTTTCAAAATTTCAGCCAATATCATAGATGAGACGCATCTGAAAGACCTTGATCAATTGTAAATGATGAGTAGCAGCTATTCCCTTATGAACAAAACACAATTCTCTTTTTTTGATCCTTTTAAAATGAAGTATCTGACCTCCATACAATTCTCTGCAGCTCTGTTAAATCGGGTGTTCCAAGCCTAGCAGCAATTTTTACAGTTCTTAAGAAATTCGGCCTGCTTTTTATCCAGCATACACCTCGCAGGGATCTGCCAGTTATAATTTGCTGACTTTCCTTTGAAGCATTAAAAGCTTCAACTTTCGTCTTTATTTGATGTGAAAACAAACGTGCCTTTGGAGAATTCCAAGACTGTAAAATTCGAGTTGTGTGGCCATCATCTAAGTTACTGGTGGTTTCTTTTAATTAGTGAAATGTTTCTAATTCAAAGTCAAAGTAAATTTTATTCGTCACATGCAGCTGAAGGTGAATTTGCCAGCAGTGATGCACTTAAAAAGAACACTCAATACACAATAAGATTTAACACAAACATCCACCACGGCATTCTTCACTGTGGTGGAAGGCAACAAAGTTCAGCCAGTCCTCCTCCTTTGTTCACCCGTGGTCGGTGCCATAAACCCTCCGTAGTCGCCGCTACGGACGGCCTGATGTACGATTATCAAAAACTCCGGTCGGCACGGTCAAACGCACTCCGCGACTTGGAGTGCCTGAATCGGCCACTTTCTTACCGGAGACCGCGGCTTCAGGATGTTATAGGCTGCATGCTGGCGGTTGGAGCTCTTGTCCGGCGATCCCCGGCAAGGGATCCCAGACTCCGGATGGTAAGTCCCCACGCCCGCGGCTAGAAACTCTGCAGACCACAGCCCCATGATGCCAAAGTCATCAGACCAGCGATCGGAGCACTCCTCTCTGACGACCCCCGGCAAGGGTTTGCCCACTCCGCGATCTAAAAGTCCAAGCTGCACCCGCTGATGTATCTCTGGTCCTGATTCCGGGAAAGGCTGCTTCAATCCATGCTGTTAGGCCGCGAGGGAGGCGACATGGAAAAAGTCGCCTCTCCGTCGAGGAGGCGACCAAAAGCAGTTCCTCCCCTTCCCCCCCCCCCCCCCCCCACCATCCCTTACACAAGACACACCAAGGGACACCTAAACTACATTAGACACCAAAAAAAACAAAAAGTCGAAATAACGAACATGCTGCAGCCGACTCGCAGCGGCCCCACCAACTGATTATGCTCAAACATCTCAGTCCCACTGTCCATCAAGTCCTTTCTGAAATCACTTATGTAGTGCCCAGCCTATTCATCATTATGTCCATTCTGATATATAAAGAATGCAAGCTAATATTACATCATCATTTTACTAATTCAAACAACGAGTAATTGAGCTGGAGAGAACTGGATGATTTTAACATTTTACTGATTAATTGATGCCAATTAATTGTTGCCAATCAGCAAATATTTTGAAAATATAAGGTTTCAAGCTACAGTATCAGATTAATAAATTGATGTATTAGACATTAATAGTAGCTATTTCCGTTACCAAATGGTTCAATGGTTTCTTTATTAACATGTACCAAGGTACAGTTAATTAATTTTTTGCATACAAATTTTGCAAGTACATGAGTGAAGATTGTACAGTCTTCAGTTTCACGAGAGCATACAAATGGGGGAGTTTAGCATGGACATCGTACTATCTAGGTGTACACACATATCATCTACATGAGCACAATCCCCCGGTTAGTACAGAATGTATAGCACAGCCCTCTAAGGGTATATGCAAAAGGCATCATATTGGTGCCATTTTATAGTCCTAGCTGCAGCTGGGCACACAGGCCTTTTGTAGCCGTTGCTTCCGAACCGTAACGAACCATGACGCCTTTTGTAGCCATCGTCCTGCGAACCGTCAACCCTCCTCGTGCACGACCCCCTTCAGCCCTTGTTTCCTGGGGGACGGCTCCCACAGCCGACCTTGAGGACATGGAAGGTCAGACCCCCTGGTACTTCTTGGTGGGCCTTTTTGTACAGCGTCTTTTTCCGACTCCCTCCATCCTTCTCTCTGATTCCCGGTCGTCATGGTTTTGCAGGGGCTGGGCTCGCCAGTCTTCCCTCTCTGGATGGGGTCCTGGTCCCACAGCGTATGAGTCAGGCCTGGTATTTGGGTATGGCTGTGGGATTGGGGACCAAATTTGACAGACTAAAGATGTTGCAGGAATACGAGGAGAGACCTTTATGCAGTGAGTGGTTATGATCTTCAAGTCTATACATGTGAAAAAGATCAGAGCTATTAATATGTAAAGAGATAGCTTGTTTGAGGGAAAATAATTTGTAGGGCTTTTACAGAGGACTTAAACCAAACTTTTCTGCAAAAAGCAGGCACAGAATGGATGGGTAAAATGACTCGGCCTCCAATGGGTCTGATTCTGCACAAGATGATTATACACAGTTTTATTTTTCTTTGGGGAATCAAAAACTAGAAAGCAGAGATTTAAGGTGAAAGATTTTTTTTTTAAAACTGCGCGTCAACTTCATGCAGGGGTTGGTGTGTACATGGAACAAGCTGTGAGAGAATGTGGATGAGGCAGGTGCACAAATAGCATTTAGAAGGCATGAATGGGAAAGGTTTAGAGGGATATGAGCCAAATATGGGCAAATGGAACTAACTGATGGGTATTTTCGTTGGCATGAACAAAGGGCCTGTTTCCATGCTATATGAGAAACAACCCTGATTGTGCAATTACACTTGTGGCTTCTTATTCTGTTGCACTGGATCTCATGTAATTCCTCTTCAAAAAACTATAGTAGTGGCAAATGCCTTTGGTGAAATGAGTGGTTTAGCCAGAAAACCACAGGCCAATGTGATCAATGCCAGCAAACAACAAATCTATATTTTGAAAAACCGTTGTTATTACTTCCATAATGCAGTGGAAATAGTGCCACCTTGAAAATACCGGAAAAACAACAGGTCTTAGGTGAACATGGAGCTGAAAGCAAAAAGCATTGGCAAAAAGAAAAATGTATTGACAAAAATAAAACATCAGAGAAATGAAAGGAACTGAAAATCAATAATACTCCCAGGTGGTAATTGCATGCATTGCAAAGTGTTGAGGGAGGTTTGTACTTGAATATGATGAGTGCATTGCTGCCATTGTCTTCAGTAAAAAAGTTTCCAGAACTGTTTCCATAAATTGGAAGATGGAATTGTAAGCCCATCATTTAAGAGAGATGAAAACAGAAACTACAGACTAGAGACACAAGGAACTACAGATACTGGAATCTTGAGCAAAACATCAAGATCTGACCCAAAACATCACCTATCTATTCCCTCCACAGATGCTACCTGACCTTCTGAATTACTCCAATATTGTTTTGCTCGAACTACAGCGTAGTCAGCCTGATATCAAACATTGGGAATTTGCTCAAGTCTGTATATTGAAAGTGGTGACAGACACTTAGGAAAGTATGGCACGAATGGGCAGCATCAAAATGGATTAAAACATTTTATTTTTCACATTGCAACTAGCAAAATAGGTAATGGACAACCTGTGAATATGGTATATTTAAGGGCCCGTCCCACTTTCACGAGTTATTCACGAATTTTCCCGAGTTATTCACAAAATCTCACGAGTTTTCCCCTTGATTCAAACTTGCAGAATGTTCGTAACGGGTCCGTAGGAGGCCATAGGAGTCCGTAGTTATATCATAGCGGCTTGTTATGCCAGCCGTAGGTACTCGGGGCATCCTCCTGACTTTTTTTACTCGTGGACATTTTTTATCAGGCTGGAAAAAACGTCCCGACTTACCTGATGTCCTGAGTAACTACGGTTGGCATAACGAGCCGCTACTATATATCTACGGACCCGTTACAAACATTCTGCAAGTTTGAATCAAGGGGAAAACTTGGGAGAATTCGTGAATAACTCGGGAAAGTGGGATAGGCCCTTTAGACTTCCAGAAGTCCTAGAATAAGGTGACCAAAAAAACTGTTTTGAAATGATCATGAGTCCCAAATCAGTTCCCATCTTAAATAAAGCCTATTATAATCTATAAAGAAGAATTGTCCAGAGTTGACTGGAAAAATTAGCTAAAGGAAAAGTCAGCTGATGAATAGTGGCAAATATTTAAGCAGATGTATCATAGTCCTCAGCAAAAATGTAACTACCAAGATTTAGAAAGAGAAAATCAATGAGAAAGACAAACTGTCCACAGTTACCAACTGAAGTTAAAACAAACTAGAACGTACGAAGTGGCAAAATCTAGTGGGAGAATAAGTTGATAGGTTCTAGGAGCATAATTAGGCCATTCAGCCCATCAAGTCTACTCTGCCGAAGATAAACACAAAAAGCTGGAGTAACTCAGCGGGATAGGCAGCATCTCTGGAGAGAAGGAATGGGTGATGTTTCAGGTCGAGACCCTTCTTCAGACTGGTTAGGAATAAGGGAAATGAGAGATATAGCCAGTGATGTGGAGAGATAAAGAACAATGAATTAAAGATATGCAAAAAAGTATGATGATAAAGGAGACGCCATTGTAAGCTGTTTGTATGGTGAAAATGAGAAAGTGCGACTTAGATGGGGGGGGGGGGGGGGGGGGATGTGTTAGAGAGAGGAAATGCCAGGGCTACCTGAAATCAATATTTATACAACTTGGCTGTAAGCTGCCTAAGCAAAATATGAGATGCTGTTCCTCCAATTTGTGTTTAGCCTCACTGACAGTGGAGGAGACCGAGGGCAGATAGGTCTGTGTCGGATTGTGAAGGAGAATTAAAGTGTCCAGCAACCAGCAGTTCAGGTTGGTTCACGTGGGCTGAGCAAAGGTGTTTGGCGAAACGATTGCCCAGCCTGCGTTTGGTCTCGCCGATGGATAAGAGTCCACATCTTGAACAACGCATATAGTAGATGAGGTTGGAGGAGGTGCAAGTGAACTTCTACCTAGCCTGAAAGGACTGTCAGGGTCCTGAGGGAGGAGGTATAGCAACAGCTGTTGTATCTTCTGCAGTTGCAGGGGAAGGTACCTGGGGAGGGGGTGGTTTAGGTGGGAAGGGATGAGTTAACCAGTTGCGGAGTGAACGGTCTCTGCGGAAGGCAGAAAGGGGAGGAGATGGGAAAATGTGGCTAGTGGTAAGATCTCGTTGGAGGTGGCGGAAACTTCGGAGAATTAAGTGCTGCAACTAGGGGGAGCAAGGGCAGAGCTGCGGGGTACCAAGGAAACACGAGTGAGGGCCTCATTTATGATGGGATAGGGGAACTCGCCTTCCCTAAAGAATTAGGTCATCTCGGATGTTCTTGTGTGGAACACCATCTTGGGCACAGATGCGGCGTGGGCGGAGGAATTGGGAGTAGGGGATAGAGTCATTGCAGGAAGTAGGGTGGGAAGAAATGTAGTCGAGATAGTTGTGGGAGTCAATGGGTTTATAATAGACATCAGTCAATAGTCTATTTCCTGTGACGCAGACTGTGAGATCAAGAAAGGGGAGGGAGGTGTCTGAGATGGTCCAAGTAAATTTGAGTGCAAATTGATGAAAATTGGTGGTGAAGTTAATGGAGTCCATGAGTTCTCCATGGGTGCAGGAGGTAGCACTGATGCAATCATCAATGTAACGGAGATAGAGTTCAGGGATAGGGCCAGTGTATGCCTGGTACCGGAATTGTTTAATGTACCCTACAAAGTGGCAGGCATAGCTGGGACCCAATGCGGTGCCCATAGCTACGCCTTGGACTTGGTGGAAGTGGGAGGAGTCAAAGGAGAAGTTGTTGAGGGTGAGGACCATCTCCGCTAGGCAGAGTTAGTAGAGGGAAATTAGATGGTTCTACGGTTGAAGAAACAGAAGGTGTTAAGGTCTTCCTGGTTGGGGATGGAGGTGTAGATTGACTGAACGTCCATAGTAAAGATGGGGTAATGGGGGCTCGGAAAACAGAAGTCATTAAAGAGACGAAGGGCATGTGAGATATCTTGGACATACGTCGGGAGAGATTGGACCAGGGGGGATAGGATGGAGTCGAAGTACGTGGAAATCATTTCTGTGGGACAACAGCGGGCAGAAACAATGGGTCTGCCAGGGTAGTTGTGTTTGTGGATTTTGGGGCTTGGATAAGGTTGGAGGCTGTGGAACGCAGACAGCCAGAAGTGATGAAATCAGTAATGGTGTTTGAGATTAAGGCCTGGTGCTTATCTGTGGGACCATGATGTGGTGTGGTGTGGCGGCGCCTAACGGCAGCGGCTCAACTGCAGTCCGTCTATCTTTTATTTATTTTTGTCTCGTTAAATGTATGTGTTGATTCTAGTTTTTATTATTTTTTTAGCTGTGTATATGTGGTGGGTGGGGGAAACTGTTTAATCTCATCCCTGTACGGGGGACCTGACTTTTTCCCTGTCGCGTCCCCGATGTTGTTGGGTCTAACATCGTGGAGCTGGCGGCAGCCTCCGCTGGAACTAACTTGAGGGCTCCAGTCGCGGAGCCTGCGGACTTGCCATCGCGGAGCTGGCCGATTTCGGAACGGGAAGAGCTGTAGTGGCGCGCGGCTGCAACCCGACTTTGGAGCTTCGGAGGCTCCGGCTCCGACAGGAACATCGGGAGCTCGCAGGTCCCTGGTGGGAGACCACTTTTCGGAGCTCCCACAACGGCAACTTCTCCCGCTGGAATCGCGGGGTTTAAATTACTAGGGGCGGGGCCTAACATCGCCCGGCGCAGCTTAAACGGCCGCGGGACTTACCATCACCCGCTGGGGGCTTTAGCATCAGGAGCCCCAGTCACCTCGATGCTGCAGTTGGACTGCTGGACCGCGGGAGAAGAACAAAGGGAAGAGATAAGACTTTTGCCTTCATCACAGTGAGGAGGTGTTGGAGATTCACAATGATGGATGTTTGTGTAAATTGTGTTGAGTGTGGGTCTTGGTTTTTTGTAATGTTAAGACTGTAGAAATGCAATTTTGTTCAAACCAAGCTGTTTGAATGACAATAAAAGGCATTCTATTCTATGATCCAATGATAAGCAGGAGGAGGTGTCTAAGAATACCAACAGCCTACATGGCCTGTTTTCTTTATCATCGTTATTTTGCATATCTTTCATTCATTGTTCTTTATCTCTCCACATCACCATTTATATATCTTGTTCCCCTTACCTCTAACCAGTCTGAAGAAGGGTCTCGACTCGAAACATCACCCATTCGTTCCCTCCAGAGATGCTGCCTATCCCGCTGAGTTACTCCAGCTTTATGTGTTAACTTCAGGTTAAACCTGCACCTGTAGTTCCTTTTTACACATTAAGTCTACTCTGCCATTCAATCATGGCTGATCTATCTTTCCCTCTCAGCCCCATTCTCTTGTCTTTGCCCCATAACCCCTGACACTCTTACTAATCAAGAATCTGTCAATCTCTGCCTTAAAAATATCCGTTGACTTGATTTCCACAGCCATCTGTGGCAAAGAACTCCACAGATTCACCACCCGAGATGCAATTTTTCAGAAATGCAAAACAATCAGTGAGAGGATCCCAGGCAAGGGTAGCACAGTCTGAGGGAGCAACCAGGATGATGAAAAATAGTTCCAGGCAGCTACAAAAAAAGAAACAGGGTTTGAATGGAAAGCAATTTAAAATGCATTATTGAAATAACAAGAAGTAAGGTAGCTCAGAAGACTGTTAGTTAACATACAAGTTCACAGAGAAAAAGCATATTACAATTTTTGAGTCACTCAGAGAGACAAAGCTCAACCAGGTGCATGAGAATTTGCAACCAAACTCGGCGTGTGGAAAAGGGACTTTGCTGCTATCGCTCAGAAGAGTCTTTGTGGTTTTGAGGGGCAGACTGCGGCGATCATCTTAAAAAAAGTATTGCTGTTTTGAGGTGAGTGCAATTATTTAATCCGTGCTTACAACTGATATAACTGTGCAGAGCCAGTTTTATACCATCCCCCCTTCTAGTTCCACTTTATAAATGTATTCTTTTCTCAGATATTTTGTGCTATAATCATATTTAATTTTGTTCTGCTAATGAATAAGACTTCTCAACTTAGTTTAAATTAAATGTTGAATGTTAAACAAAACTGTCAATTGGTAAATTTTAAACTGGGAATCAGAGGTCACAGTTTCAAAATATAAGGTCAGCCTTTCTGGTTAGAGTGGAGAGGAATTATTTTCATTAGGAGGGTAATGAATTTTTGAAATGTTCAATTCAATAAGACCATGGAGGCTTGGCAGCTGATTATATTTAAGACAGAGGTTGTTAGATGTTTTGATATTGTTATCAATGGATTAAGGGGTTTATGGAAGAAAGTGCTGTTAGGGCAAAAGATCAATCACAGTTTTATTGTGTGATGGAGCAGACTCAAGGGATTGAACAGTCTATTCCTGCTTCTATTTCTGTGATGTTACGGAGTAAACAAAAACAGAAATATTACTGAGGGAAAAGACAGTGTGATAATAAAAATTTCATTATTGGAATTTATCCTTATTGTTAAACAAGATCTGCGACCCAATATGAAAACCAAAGGAAACTCTGACTGCATACCTAGCTTTAGGATTTAATATAGCGGTATCTGTGAAACATTGATGGGAATGAATTCACAATTATTTTCTCATATCCTACAGGTAGACCAACTACAACAGAAAAACCAAGTGAGCAAAACACTACATTGCAATATCTTGTCAGTATAACTTTTCGCAAACAGCTAAATAATCTAGAGGATAGAAGGAACACATAAATACATAAAGTACACTTAAATCTCATGCACAGCTCATCAAATCCATTTGTCAATTACGTTAGCTTCTTTCATTACCTTCTCTGACTGAGATGGGGGCTGTCTTTATAGATTCCCTTTTCAGTTTCAAGGCCAATTAAAGGGCGGATTTCGATCAGTAGTTTGATTTTCAGTTCAAAATGATTTTGGTAAAACACTTTTAAAGTTCAGAAAATGTACAAGGAATTGTACACATGTATAATTCTTGTGCCCATGTTGTGATACTTCACTAATTTGTCAGTAGATGGCAGCATATGCTTTATAATCAAGGACGAAGAGGTACGCTTAAAAAAAATAATGGAATACCTCATTCTTGTCATTCATTTATTGCTAAGCCCAGTTTAATTACATAATATTTTATTCTCTGGTGGCGAGGTATCTTAGTTGACCTCTCATTATTGTTAATGCCATTGAAATTTAAGGGTAATTGCTGGCAAGTTAAAACAATAAAACTTCTCGGCAATGTACTACGTACTGAATTATAATTCCAAATTTTGCAGGAGCACATTATCACTTCACAAGTGACAATTTAGGACCAGTTTTCCAACCAATGCTTTGTTAGCAAATAATTTGAGTTTTAGAACAATCTTTTTTTTGCTGCTAATGTTCCACATAAATATTATACAACTAGTGAATCGGGGTAACGTGAGGGGGAACTTCTTTACTCAGAGGGTGGTGGCTGTGTGGAATGAGCTTCCAGCAGAAGTGGTGGAGGCAGGATCGATTTTAACCATTTAAAAGTAAAGTGGATAGGTATATGGACGTGAAGGGAATGGAGGGGTATGGTCTGAGTGCAGGTAGATGGGACTAGGGGAAAACAAATGGTCGGCACGGACTGGAAGGGCCGAGAGGGCCTGTTTCCGTGCTGTAATTGTTATATGGTTATATGGGATACCTGAATTATGAATATTCTGCAGCTCACTGTGATGCTCCATGGGTGCTATGGCCTATCCCTTTAAACTAATTGCTCTTGTAAAGCAAACATATGTAACTGGCACAAACGACTGCAGATACTGGAATCTGGAGCAAAAATCAAACTGCTGGAGGGACTGAGTGGTTCAGGCAACATTCATGGATTGGGACAGATAATTGTATCTATTACTCGCATCTGGTCAACCAAAAGATATAGATATATTCTCTACTTCGCTAATTCCCTTTAGCCCTCAATTCCCTGATCTTTTAAGAATTTACCCATGTCCTTTTTAGTTTGTGTAATGGCTTGCACAATTTCCTGGGATAGAGAATTGCAGAGATTCACTACACTCAATGTTGAATGATTGCTCCTTTAGCTTGGATCTATATCATCTTATTTGATACCCTTCCAACAGTGGAAGCATCAGCTCTGTCATGTCTTATTTCATTCCCATCAACGTTTCACAGATACAGTTATTTTAAACCCAAAACTTAATTACGTAGACAGCAAACTCCGTAACAATATTGTATGCTTCTGCAAGATTACCCCTCATTCGTCCAAACTTCGAAGAGTACATATACAAGTTATTTAGCATTCAGGAGAGAAAACCCTCTCTTCCCAGCAATTAGCCCAGTGAATCTCTTTTGGACTACTTCCAGTCAGAAAGTAAATCCTTTCTTAAATAAGGGGATCAAAACACTGCAGAGTTATCCAAGTCTGGAATCACTCCAACACAGATGAATTGCTGTTTCACCCCAAAGGGAATTATCGAAATGGTAATAGTCAGAGCTAATGCGGACATTCTCTTTTCTGTACATTTTTATGATTTAAAATGCAAAAGAAAATACTGAGTTTAAAATTGTCCAATATTGTAACAGTAGAATGACTGCTAATTTATGAGTGATGAGGTTAGACATAGTCATCACTGTTTCGCCTCTATTGCTAATTGTTATTAAAGAGGATGCAGTGGAGGTGAATATGTTTGTGCTCTGGCACTCGTGACAATTGTAATTGCATCCATATTATTATCTTGGTGTTTGTGCAAGTTTTCTTGTAAATTGTGGGAGATTCTGAGTCAATAGCTTTAAAACAAGAGAGCGTCTTTCTCATGCCATTAACTTCAGAATTGTAAGCAAGTTGCTTTGGTTGCAATTTTAATTGGTTTTGTCAATATGAGCTTGTTTTTAATTTAATTTTAAACCATCAACATTTCACAGGTAAACTGCTGTATTGGCTAATATTGTCTGTGTAATTATTTTTACACCTATCTGTGATTTAGCAAGAAATTTGCTCCATGCCATTTTGGGTCACCTGGATGATACTGATACCGTTTACTTTTTTAGTTTAGAGAAGCAGGCCCTTCGGCCCACCGAGTCCATGCCGACCAATGATCCCTGCATATTAACACTACTCTACACATACCAGGGACAATTTACACTAATACCAAGCCAATTAACCAATAAACCTGTAGGCCTTTGGAATGTGGAAGGAAACCAAAGATCTCGGGGAAAACCCACACGGTCATGGGGAGAATGTACAAACTCCGTACAAACATCACCCATAGTCTGGATCGGACCTGGGTCTCTGGTGCTGTAAGTGCTGTTAGGCAGCAACTCTACCGCTGCGCCACCATATCACCCATTGCTGAGCCTGAGTACAGTAAATCCATAATACATACTTAAAATTATATTCTAGTCTCAAATCTTTCTATTGGCACATTTCTTATTATATTTCCTGCCTAATTAAAAATTGTAGCTGTAATTAAATGGTATTGTTTCGGTTTTATATCTCCCAACTCTCCATTTTGCGCGTCAGCCAACCCTGATTTTGATTAAGCCAGCAGCAATTTCAGTTATTCTGTAGGTTGTTGCCATGAAAAGGGTCCCGTGTGACCAACTGGAAGTCGAGAGGTACTTTGGCAATAATCCAGCTGATTTATAGCCATGTTGCCAGTTAATTGCTGAAAGTAAATGAAGGTTGAAATTTTTAATGGATTGAAATAATAAATAAAATTAACGATGCATTTCATTTCAAACATTAAATAACTCCATGGAATTTAACTTTTAGGATTTATATATTCATAGTTAAGCAAGAAACTACGTTATTTGAATTGTTTCCAATTATTTAAATCAGCACCCACAACATTTAGTAGATTTTGGAAATGTTATGATTCAGAAACATGTAAAAAAAACTCTCTCTGCATGTTGGGCAGCTATTAATGATGAACATGTTGTGTTAATACTTGACTTACTAAATGCCCCAAATTGCTTCTTTAATTGGGAAGGGCATCGGCATATCAATTAGATTTAATAACAAGATTAAATGATTGTTTTATTTAGATTTTTCTCACTAATACAGGAACACTAATATGAATTATACCATCTCTATCCATAGTTCATTGCTTCTTGATGTGAAAAGCAAACGGGTTGACCTCTGGTTCTACGTTAGTTGAGGCAGCACTGGGCACAGACTTACTTGGTTTACGAGTTGCAACCTATCTTGCATGTGATATATTAGTTTTATATGGCTCCTGTTCCTGGGTAGAAATAAAACTGTTTGCTCAAGTGAATTTTTCTGTTACAACTTCCACTCTGTTGCACTTTCTCCATACTATTCTTTCAATCATTCTGTGCAGAACTGAATTTAAAATCATGGGAACTAAATTTTTATTTCACCAATGGGTCTTTCTCTAATTAGATTGTGTGAAATGTGTAGAATATTTCAATATTTGGCTTCAAGCCTTTTTCCTATTTGGCTACGGCTATCATCGTAGGGAAATTAATTTAAAAACAAAGTGAAATAATGCATTATCCAAATGGTATAATAAAGCACTACATGCAACAGATTACCTCTGCAAAGTGCTCTGCTTCAGAACAAGGCTCTCCACTAAGTGCTCAGTTTGGAATGATACAACCAAGCTGCTATTAAGTTGCAGACCATAACATTAAACCATTGAGAACTTTAGCACAAATAGTCTTTTGCTTAAAGAGCTCATGTAGAAAGCATTGTCAAACAGTAATATTTATGCTTTTTCAGTAAGGAAATCATTTCCAAAATTCAGATATAAACACATTTCTGAGACCTAGGGAATAAAATCTGTCATCAACAAGTCTCAAGCTGGGAACATTAGGTTTGATTCAGAGTGCAAAATGTCTTCCATTCTCCATTTTGACTTTGCATATACATCCTCTTATGATCCCTTTGCAAAAATCTAAGGTGAATTAAGGGGAAAAGGGTTATATTTAAAATTCTAAAGCTCATGAAAGTACCACTGCAGTATATTAAAAGTGAACAGCCTTTTATTAGGCTACTTGATGAAGCAGTAATTTTTTTGGAACTGTTTCAAAAGGAAAAAGATTGTTTCTTTGCCTTGCAGAATCACGTGTTTTTCCAACATAGTTTGTGTACGTTTTTTCAAACTCTATATCTATTGAATGTCTATAGGCACCCAAACATAAAACAGAAACATAGAGCCACAGAGAATGGAAACAGGCCCTTCGGCCCAACTTGGTTTTTAGAATTGGGCTAATCCCATTTGCCCCTATCTCTCTAAACCTTCAGTTTATGAATCCATGTACCTGTCTAAATGTTTTTTAAATGACACCATTGTTCCTGTCTCTGCAATTTCTCCTGGCAACTCATTCCCTATATGCACTACCTTCTCCGTGAAGAAATTGCACTTTGGGTTTTTTTTTATGTTTCCCCTCTAACCTGAAACCTATGTTCTTTAGTTCTGGATTCCACTACTCTGGAGAAAAGACAATGACTATTCACTTCATCTTTGTACTGAACTATATACTTTGAGTTTTGTGCTGGAGTAGAACTTGAATCTTTGACCTGCTGACCCAGAGGTAAAAGTGTGTTCAATTGAGCTTTATGATAACTAGCTCTGGGAGACCAGAAGATCTTGGTTACACTGTTATGATTTTTCATTGATTAACATGGACATAATGGAAATGGTGTCAAATTAGGATAATTACCCACAATTCTCATCATGGACAATTGAAAAAAATTGCTCTTTGTACAATTAGGAGTAATTGAGTTTTTAATTGCATACTGAAGAATAATTACTGCCGAGTAAACAACTTGGTTCTGAATAATTAATTTTATAAGTTTGGTCCTTATTTTACAAAGACATTTAATGCTGCAATTTTTAAAAAGAAAAATTAAGTTCTTTAAAAAAAATTGATGACTCTTCTTCCCCGACTCCATAAGGGTGCTTCAAAATTCAATTCACTTCCTGCACAATAGTTTTAAAACAATTAAATTTTATGGTGTTATTTAATTTCCATTTTGCAAGACTGAGTGGGAGTTATTCAAATATGCATCACTGCTGTTTGCATGGTCGCAGATGACACACATCTCCTGTAGAGGGTGCCCCATTCTAATAGGCAACAGTTGAGAGGACGTCTCCTGTACCAAGTATGCCCACCATTGTTCACAGGATGATTGGGAAAGCAATCCTTTACTGCTCACCACAGAATCTATGAGAATTTACTCTGTGAAATATCCTGGCAAGTCAAACAGCATTGCACTTATGTTGTCAGTTATTTTCAGAGCTGCTTCGTGGTGTTGTGAGAAACACATCTTTTCTCACAATTTAACTGCTCTGAGGGAGAAAGGCAAGCTGTTGGTTTATAGAAAAAGGCCAATAAAATGTTGAAGCATTGCATAATATGACTGATTGTGCTTTAGATGTATTAATTTGCATTGAAACCTTTTTATGAAGGGTTTTATAGATAAGAAGCTGATATTATTACCCGAGGGAAAGATTTTTGGGGATTATGTTCTGAATTTACAGCCGAGAGAGGAGTAGTCTCCGCTGCTGCCCCTTTCTCTCTCTTGAGATGTATTCACGAGAGAGCTAGTTATAGCTCTTAGGGCTAACGGAATCATGGGAGATGGAGAGAAAGCAGGAACGGGGTGTTGATTTTGGATGAACAGCCATAGTCATATTGAAGGTGGTGCTAGCTCGAGCGACTGAATGGCCTCCTCCTGCACCTATTTTCTATGTTTCTCTTCCTCTTCATTTTTCTCCCCCTCATCAACCACCCTCCTATAGCATCTGGGTCAGGTTTGCAGGCCCTGACCTTATTCAAACAATCACACTTTGATCTATGAGAAAGTTTTATTGGATCCCCCTCTGTCTGGGTGAATTGGTTATTGAGCCAGTCTTGCAATCAGCAAGAGGTTTGTCAGTACCTGTCAGCACCAGCATCCCCAGGTGACTTTTTAAATTGGAACAACTGGAGAATCAGCCAGAAGTATTTAGGATTGTAGAAACAACCAGTAGAAATTAACCAACAACTATCCAATAAGCAGTGGATAATCATTTTAAATAGCAATGGATTGGTATAATTCATACTAGTTAGTATTGTATTCAGCTATCTGAATTTAAGAGTGGAGCATGAAATTCAAAGATGTCAAGCCCACTATGTGCATAGATGCTGGTTCACAAAGAAAACCCCACAAAGTGCTTGAAATGTTCAAAATCTTTTGGCGACACTGATATGATGTCGGCCATTGTTACCAGTCTGAAAAATCACCAAGTGGGACATGCCCTTAGGTGACATTTCGAGTCAGGACCCTTCTTCAGACTGATTGTAGGGAGGAGGATGAAACCTGGAAGAGAGGAGGGGCAGGACAAAGCCTGGCAGGTAATGGATTACTATCGGTGTGGGGGGGTTTCCATAGGCAGATAGTGGACAAAGGTGAGAGTTGAAAAGACAGAAGGAGTGAGGCATAAGGATTTAGTATTAATATCATTCTCTGACAGCTCTGCATGCAGCTGAAGGCAATTAAATGCAGATGTGCCATCCTCTTAATGAAAATGACCCGAAATGCCACCTAACCGTGTTCTCTAGAGATGCTGCCATACAATCCTCTCATGATCTTATACATCTCTATAAGATCACTCCTCAGAGTACATATTGTTTGGAACTTGAAGGGCACAAGTGGCGAGCAAACAAAATGACACACACAGTGGCAAATTTGATCCGGTTGTTTATTTGAGGCACAGTTGAGGTTTGATTACCTACTTCTGGTTTTGTCCACTCCTTTTTAAAGATTATAAATGGAAGTGGTTTATCTGACTACTGTTTTGTACAGAGGGCGGCATAGTGGCACTGCCGATGAAGCTGCTGCCTCACAGCACCAGAGTTCCGGGATTGATCCTGACCTCGGGTGCTGTCTGTGTGCAGTTTACATGTTCTCCCCATCATGGCAAGTGTTTCCTCTGGTTTCCTCCCATATCCCAACGACGTGTAGGTTTGTAGGTTAATTGGCTTCTGTAACATTGCCCCTGATATGCAGGGAGTGGATGAGAAAGTGATATAACACAGAACAAGTGTGAACAGGTGCTTGATGGTTGCTCTGGATTCGGTGTGCCGAATGTTATGTTTCCAAACTAAACTAAATGATTTGTGACTGAGGTAATGAAGACAATAGTTGTAGCTAAAATGACTGAATTCTACCTTCCATCTGGGCTAAAAATGTAAAACTTATTACTCAAGAACTTTCCCTCTGGCAATCATATATCACCTTAGCTGTAGCGTAAAATCCTTCACATAGATGTTTAAAAGCAAATTAATACCGTACGGCATCTAAAGTTTAATCAATCATACCATTTATTTCTACGGTTCATTGATTAACCTTCATTTTGAGAAGATTAGAATATTTTTCTCTCTTGATTTGCTCACCTTGTCCTTAACAAAGGAGCTACTATTTCCCTAAAGTATTCTAAAATGTTTCTACCCACAGTGGATTAAGTCATAGAGTCATTCAATGTAGAAACAGGCCCTTCCATTCAACTGCCCATGCCGACTAACATGTCACATCTGTGTCACATGTCCCATGTCCCACCTGTCTGAGTTTGGCCCATATCCTTCTAAACCTATTCTATCCATGTACCTGCCCAAATGTCTTTTACATGTTAAGATAGTACCTGCGTCAACTACCTCCTCTGGTTTCATGTTCCATATTCCCACCATCCGTTGTGTATAAAAGGTGCCCCTCAGGTTCCTATTAAATCTTTCCCCCCTCACCTTAAACCTATTTCCTTGGATCTAGATTCCTCAAATCTGTGTAAACTGTGTGTTTACCCTATGATCCTCTCATGAACTTACACATCTCTATAAGATCACTCCTCACCCTCCTGCGCGCCAAAGAATAAAGGCCTAGCCTGCTCAGGATGGTGAATCGCTGGAATTCTCTGCTCCAGATGGTTGTGGAGGCTAAATCATTAGGGGGTATCTAAAGAGAAGGTAGAAACACTTTTGAAATGTTAAGGAAATGAGGGCTCTGGGGAACTGGCACAGGAGAGGAGATGCCTACTCATATTTCTGTTATCTTCCATTTAATGATGATTACTTTTTTGGTGTTGACATGATTAAAACATTCTGGCCGGGACTTGTGCATTACTCTGGTAAAGATTGTTGCTAAATTAAAGTCATGAAGACATTAGCAACAGTAACAATTGGTGCTAAAATAGAGCTTTTAATAGAGTGTGATACCCCAAGGGATTTCACAGGAATATTCAAAACCAATGTCTGTGAAACATATATGGCTGCCAAATACAGCACTGGTCAGACTGCATTTGAAGTATTGTGAGCACCACATCTGAGGAAGGATGTGCTGGTGTTGGAGAAAGTCCAGAGGAGATTTACGAAAATTGGGTTGGTTGGTTTGGAGTTCGATGAGCATTTGAGGCCACTGGGCCAGTATTCACTGGAGTTCAGAAGGATGAGGGGCCACCTCATTTAAACTTACTGCATAGTGAAAAGCCTGGATAGTGTGGATATGGAGAGGACGTTTCCACTAGTGGGAGAGTCTAGGATCAGAGGAGACAGCCTCAGAATAAAAGGATGTATCTTTAGAAAGGAGATGAGGAGGGATTTCTTTAGTTAGAGTGATTGCCACTGATGCCTGTGGAAGCCATCGTTAGGATTTTTTAAGGCGGAGATTGAAAGATTCGTGATTAGTCAGGGTGCCAAGGGTTATGGTGAGAAGACAGGAGAATGGGGTTGAGAGGGAAATGATAGATTAGCCATAATTGAATGGCGGAGTAGACTCGATAGGCCGAATGGCCTATTTCTGCTCCTATAACTTATGAACTTACAAATTCTTGGTCAGTTTAAAGTTGCATCTCAAAGCAGGAGAGAGAGCAAGAATCATAGAGAAGCTAAATAAGAGAATTCCAGGACTGAGAGGCATGTTGCACACAGCAATTAAGGGATTTCTTGATTAGTACACGTGTCAGAGGTTATGGGGAGGAGAATGGGGTTAGGAGGGAGAGATAGATCCGCCATGATTGAATGTCGGAGTAGACTTGATGGGCCGAATGGCCTAATTCTACTCCTATTCCTTATGACCTTATGGACATGATAATTAATATTAATAATGGGAGTGAAAGTCAGAGGTAGGTTAGGGAAACACATAATGGTGTTTAAAGACAAAGGCATTAAACAAGGATGTGCTGTGCTGCTGGACTTGGTCAGTGAGCATGTGGTGAATGGTGAAGAGAATATCATTAAAACACTGCAACATTCTCAATCTTCAAGGTGATCTAATAAATAACAATTCCTGACATTTCTTAGAATTCTTGTATTGTAACTCTGCAGATCTTCTCATGAAAGATGTGGATTAAAACAAAAAGCAGCAGGGAAATCAAAGTAAACATAATAAAGCATATAGAAAGACAGCAAGGCAGGAACACACAACACAGGCATTATGATCATTGTGAATTGAAATTCGTGTGATCTTTTATACTTGTTGCTTTATCTTTGGCTCGGTTTCCACTTAAATACCTTGCCTGAAATATTATGCGCTTCTTGGTCTAGATCAGCAGCTACCTTTTAATGCAGATGCCGGATTTATACTGTTATATCTATTTGTGTTGATCTTAATAGAATTAAACATGTGTTTATATGGCACCAAGGAAGAAGAAGCAGCCAATTTCATCCCTTGCTCATTTTTTGTGACTTAAATGTATTTTATTTCTTGTTTCTCACATCAGCTTTCATTTGGAGAGGTGAGGTACTAAACATGATTTAGTGTGAACAGATCAAGATGGAAATTAGAAGCAGGACTATATTTCTCTGGCCCTTTGTGCCTGTTTCACCATTTAATTTCATGGTTGATCTGATTGTAACCTCTCCTCCGCTGTCTTATCAAGGCACAATAACTGTTCAGCCCTTACTTATAAATAACCCATTTACTTCTGTCTTAAAAGATTCTACTTCTTTAACACTTTGATAAAGAGAGTACTGTAGAGGGTCATGAATCTTTGGAACCACACAAAAAATCACCTATCTTTGCTTTAAATGATGATTCCCTGGTACTGGGTTCTTCCACAAGATGAATAATCCACACATACATCCTGTCAAGATTATTCAAGATTTTATATATGTATATAGTGGAAGAGAACTTAATTAATATATGTATATCTTGTATATATGTATACAAGATATCTATATAATTAAAAGTCTCATCTTGACCACTTCCTGTCTGCGCTGTACATTTATTTTTGAAAAAACTATTACTGGGCAACAAATATTAAATATTTAATCTATTGGATGGACAACACGTGCCAACAGTTAAACTGGCTAATAATGGAGAGAGAAGATTGTTCGCCTTTTAATATAGGCGCAAATCTTCTCTCTCCAATAAATCTGAAGAAATCAGTATATGAGAAAAACCCGATTATCCATAGTACCTTACAAATCTGGAAACAAGTGAAGTCAACCCTTAAATTGAGAAATTTATCTCTTCTCTCACCAATAGCCAACAATCCCTTGTTTAAGTCATCTATTTTAGACAAAGCGTTCACACATTGGGAAAGATTAGGAATTAAAAACTGGGAGATCTTTATGAGATGGGGACTCTCCTCTCATTTCAAGAATTACAATCAAAATATAATTTGAAAGGTAGCCAATACTTTAGATATCTTCAAATACGAGACTACTTGAAATCACATACCCAAGATGCATGAATAGAAACTCGGATTCAAATAAGTTAATATCGTACCTTTATAATACCCTTTTAAATATACAAATCCCATCGTCGGAAACAATCAGGCGAGCTTGGGAAGATGAATTGGGCCTAACAATTTTAAAAGATAGATGGGAGGAAAGCCTTCTATATATACACAACTGTTCTCTTAACTTTAGGAAATTCGTTAATACAATTAAAAATACTGCATAGACTTTATTATTCAAAGTCTAAACTGAATAAGATCTTCCCAAATGTTTCACCTATTTGTGATAAATGTCTCCTTCAGGAAGCAACCATAACTCATACTTTTGCCTCCTGTATAAAGTTACATCATTTCTGGAGGGGAATTTTTGAATTTATTTCTAAAATACCGACACAGAATTGATTACTCTAGGTACGCCAGAAGCCTGTTCTGAACTAACATTATTTCAAGGACGTTTCCTTGAATTCTTTTTTCGCCTGATAACGGCGAAAAAACAAATACTTACATTTTGGAAAACACATTAGTCCCTACTGTAAAGATGTGGATTACAAACATGTCTGAGACACTACATCTGGAAAATATTAGGCTTGTCTTGGCAGAAAAACAAGATCAATTTTTCAAGACATGGTCACCCTTTACCAAATTCTTACAAGGATAGTATGGCGCAACACAACTATGGGTTGACCATAGTTTACTCCAACTATGGGTTGGGTGAGGTGGGCGGGGGGCGAGGGGCAGGTATATCTCCACTTTTTTCTTTTTTTCCTGTTTTTTTTTCCTTTTTTTTTTCTTTTCCTTTCTTATATCTTTATTCACTCTTT